>VZTV01070814.1:0-20856 GCA_013400875.1 Anhinga rufa | reverse complement strand
GGAGGTCAGAGCATGGTTCCACCGGTCTATATCTTGCTCAGACTCCCTGATGCTCCTTAGCCTATCCACTTCCTCTTTTAGCTCTGCCACCTGGCCAAGTAGATAGTCCACCTGATCACACCTTACACACTTGTCCCCTCTACCGCCATCTGTTTCCAGTCCAAGCTGGTGGCACTCCCTGCAACCAGAGACCTGGACTGCTGTGTGTTTTCTTGGGAGCTCAGTCTGGGTTGACTCATCCTTCCTGGTTAGTGCAGAGGATAGAGCCTTCTGCTGGGTAGATGCCATGGCTAGGCTCCCTCTCACCAACTGAATTTATCAAACTTACCCGTTGAGCTGGGAGAGGTACTTCGCCCTCGCTGCTCGCCCTGCCTGCATGAACTGCTGCATTCAGCCAGCCTGCATCAGATCGTTTTCCAGTTTCACATATAGCAGTTCACATATATTGTTGACAGCAAGCTGACACAACAAAATCAACCGTGGACATTTAAGGCAGTAAGTAGGGCACCCTATACAATAGGCTTATGTCCTGAGTTTATCAACCACATCTTGTATAAGGAAGGCAAGTGCTAGGTGGATCTTGCTAGCAGTAATGCAAGATTTCTAGGACAGCTTTTGCTTTACCTATTAAACTGCCTTTATCTCAATTCAGGATTTTTCTCACTTTTACCCTCTGATTCTCTCCCCCATCACACTGCGGGGTAGTCAGCGAGTGGTTGTGTGGTGCTGAGTTGCTGGCTGGGGTTAAACCATGACATGCCTAAAGTCCCCCATCCTGTTTGGACAGAGCTGATGAACTCTGGAGGTGCCTAAGTACCTCTAAACAGCTTAGATCCCAAATGATGGCGCAGTTGTCTCAATAACCATTAACCATCAGCATCAGCACTGGGAGGTCAGGCAGCAGAGCGAGGCATATGTAAGCCCTGGCCTTACATTGGTTTTGAACCAACATATTTGTTACCAAATACAAGGATCAGGTTCTAGGCCCAGTGGAATGATGGTCTCCTTAGGGAAATCGGTGCCTAATTTACTTTCTGGAGTACACAACTTAGGCACAACATTGTGCAAAGATGTGCAGTAGTAATCACTAAAAATAGTTTTGATAGAGAAGGATTTAATCAACAAATTCAAATTCTGAGCTACTGGGATAGCAAATAGCAAATGTAATTATCAAGGCATTCTTCCAAAAAGAATATGTATCAAAACAAGGCAAACTGGTAAATAGCAGCCAGGATTAACAAAACCAAAACAGTGTTAACAAAACAAAACCAAAAACTGTGTTATCTGGTTAACATAAACAGTGTGCTCGAGTACAGGAGGAGACTTTGATTTCAAGGAAAAAGTAAATAAGTCTTTCCATGGCTTCAGCTTTTCCTCTCAGGCATTGAAACAGCATCTGCGTCCTCTAAAAGCAATGGTTTTGGTGAGCTGTGACTAGACAGCTTCTTTACAGCAATACATTAATTATTTCTTGGGTTGCCCCATCCTAAAAAGTCCATTTACACACTTGCTTTCTCTAAGCCCCATCATTCCCTGGGAGCCAGGGAAGGCCTCAACTGCTTTCATATACCTCCCCAGGACCTGAGACTGTTCCAGTGAGAACACTACCTGATAAGCACACCCTCCTCATTTCTTAATCCAAAAAAGTTTTTTTTTATTTAGTGGTCTTTTTTTTTTCTTATTTTTTTCCCAGACTAGACTGTGCAACTGTGTCCCTCTCCCAGAATTCTGGAAGTGCATTACTATAAAGTAAGCATGATCCTCAAATGCTTGGTTAGAAGATGTTAATTTCAGAAGACACTTAATTGTCTTCAGGTTTATTCCTCTCAGAGTTTCTGTAAAGCTTGATGAATGCACACTTACAATAAATTATTAAAACCCAATCTGTAATAATTGCCCTTCATGGGCTAAACCTATGAAGTGTTCCTAAAGTCATGAAATCCTTCTTAGATCATTATTTAGCAGTCCTTTATGTATCACCCTCTTTTCCTGACACAATAAAACTGGAAACTGGGACACCTCATGCTTACACACAGAAAAGAGTAACAGTTGAAGACATGGCAAGGGCTGCTGCTGGTAAGCTTATGTCAAATCTGATTGTGAATTTAGAGGATGGCAGCAAACAGTAGGTTTGCAATTGCTTTAGAAAGGGTCTCTCCTTTTTTTTTTTTCTTTAGAAAGGGTCCTTGTTGTTACTACTGTAATAAAGAAAAAATCTGATCTTGATCATGCTGTTCCAGATTCTTACTGAGATTAGCTTTACCTGAAAGAGTTTATAAAGATTACGAAAGATGTTTCACGCTTTGAGGTTTTCTATCCTCAAAGACAAAAGCTAAATCAAAGATTTTGTACTTTGAAGTGAGAAGTTATTTCATCACTGTAGACTGGAGTGAGTTGAGTTAGATAATGAAAGACAATGATAAAAAAAATTTGTTACTTACATGAGGGATAATAAGAACAGAGAGAAGACTGAAGAAAAACACAGGCTATCATACCTCTAATAAGAGGTTTTCCTATGGAAATCAGTGCAGACATCTTCACCACACTCAGAGGTATTGTAAATTTAAGTTTTGCATAAACAGAAATCTTACAAAACTCAGAATATCAAATACTACCTTTGCCCATACATTCAAATCTCATGCACAGGGACAGTGAATTTGAAGAGATAAATATGTTTTCATCTTTAGAAGCATAACAGAAAAGTGGATCTATGTTACAATTTCATTTAAACTGTCTGATCAAGTTAAAGTAGCAACTACTAATCTAGTTCCAGTTCTACCTCTAGCAGGTGATATAATCTTAAAACAGAACTGAGTGACTAAAGCAACAAGATCCCAGTTTGTACAGCAGAGTATAGGGAGAGGGGAATTCTTTTGAACTACCCACATTTACCTATTATTCCTCCTTAAATATAGTTTTAAAAGAGACACATATTTTATGAAGTTTAAAAAAATTGTGAAACCTCCAGAATATTTCTTTCTTATAGATGTATTGTGATTTTATTCTCATGTAACAGAAACATCAAGTGTTTTCCAACTGTAGTGAAAAAAGATTAATCACCTACACAAGTAGACTCCTAAGAATGACTCAAGTACAACATTTTTATTTTCCCATCATAATCTAGCTTTGACTGACTTGCAGGATACTGGAACAGAACGTTGTTCTGGAAAAAATCTTACTGAACTCAGGACAGCAGGCAGCATGAGGGAAGAATTACATCAGTGATATTCTGTAAGACTAGGTCAAAACTGTTGATGGGCAGCCACATAATTATTCACTCAGTGACAACAGTGAGATTTTAAAACTTTTTTCTTTAATTCAGACCAAATACTGTTTTAATATGTTAAAGCAGAATAAATGTAAGAAAATCTTCTGTTAAATTAAGTCAGCAGAGAGCTCTGATCACCCAAAGACATTTAAAAAAAACCAAGTATATTATTTCAATTTACTTAAGAGAATAATTTCACTGTATTATGATGACAAGTATATTCTTCTTGTAAGGCCAGAACATTTTAAATGTAAGCTGGTTTTAGACAATATTTTTTTTTAATGCCATAATGAATTATTCATCATTCATTAACCATGTCATTGTCCTGTATATGCTGAGTGAAGGACAGAACCAGAATTTATTAATGATATCTATTTTCTTGTTTTATAAATGTGATTTTTTTAAAGGCTTTATGAATCTGAATTAGAACCGTGAACGGATATAAATTCTGTGGTGTTTGTTTACAGCTGGCTAACAAATATGTGAAAGGGAAGATCCAAGATCCTATAGTTTAGCTTTCCTATTCATAGCTGATACAAGCAGAGCACAAGACTTCCTACTGTGAATGCCTAGAGTAGCTCATCTATGGGAATTTCCCATTTATTTTGTGTGAAAGGAGATACCATTAAGCATGCTATGGTCCCTATACATTGAGTATATCCAACTGTAAGAAAATGTCTATCCTTCTCCAAATACACCATTTTCTTGTTTCTGGAGAAAGCAAATGGTATTTAGAGTTATTGTACTATTTGATTCTCTATCTACAATATGGAGAACATAAAAATAAGATACTGTAGGCACTGGAAGAGAAAAAGTTTTGCACACTCCTGTCCCCCCTGCCCCTCCCAATTAAAGCATTTATTACTCACTACGGCTCTAGCTCTGAACCAATGCATGTTTTTATAAAGCTCCAGAGCTCTGAGCACACTCCTTCTACCATCCCCCAGACTGAGGGGTTTGGTTGCCTGGGCTCAGGGTCAGCTTCAATAATGGTGCAAGTGTCTAGCTCTGAAGACAGCTCTTCCAAAAAGCTCTGCTGAGATGCTCCATTTTGCCCTGCAGTGGCTTTTAAGCTGAGGGCCTCATACTTGGCCCCCACCTGAGCTATGCTGCAGCAGTGTTGCGGCCATACCCGTGCTGGGCCAGGCACCCTGGTGATCAGGACACTGACTCTGAGCCTTGACCTTGAGCTCCTGGCCTGATGCTAGACCTGCCTCCTGTCTATAGACTTGTCTGGCCATCTGGGCTCATGGCTGAACCTGGGTACTGTCACTAGGCTTATTTGGGTACTGCAGGACTGACTGTTTGCACAAATTATGAACACACATACCTCTGACACCACCACAAACTTCTGTCTCTACCTAGTTTCTTGCTGGGCAGCATATCATGTGTTTGATACTGCAGCTGGGGCATTTTGACAACATGGCTGAACAGATCAATGGAGTGGGGAGGTCTCACTTCCCTTGCCCTCCTTGCTGCTGGACATGTGCTCCCACTTCTCCATGTGCCAGCTGAGCTCCAAACTGACAAACAGGTACCTTGACAAAAAACTTCTGTCAGGCTAGCAAGATAAATCAGCTTCATAAGAGGTCCAGTGAGCACCAAAAAAAGTGCAAAAGAGGTAGTGCTCACTGGTAGGCAAGAATAAAGGAGCAGAGGGAGGAGTGGGTGAACAGGACCTCCCCTTTTACAGAAGCATTCACTGGCTTCTGTAGCAGAAGCTTCCCTAGCTTCTCTAACTTGCAGCTGCAGCATCAAGCCCAGTCCTCAAAAGTTATAGCCAGTTGCATGACTGATCACTGTAAAATCAAATCATGCTATGCTACATTTCTCTGAGTTTATGAAGGGAGACAAAAGAGAGAAGAGAAAATAATTCAGGTCCTTGAGTAGTATGCATAAACGTATATGTTCACACCAGGCTTTCTAGTTAAATAAGCTGATAGCTTTGGTAGTTTAGTAAAGAAAAAGCAAAGGCTGCACACAGAAGCAAAGAAAAACAAAAAGATTAATTCTCTACTACCCATCAGCAGGCGATGTCCAGCCACCTCCTGGGAAGTCGGTCCTCAGTATGTGTAGAGGTTGTTCAGAAGACAAATGCCTTAATAATTACTGCCCCCTTCTCTCCTCCTTTCTCTGAGCTTTTATTGCTGAGCAGATGTCATATGGTATGGAATATCCCTTTAGTCAGCTCAGTTCAGCTGTTCTGGCTATGCCCACTCCTCATCTCTTGCCCCTGCCGCAGCCTACTGGCCTTTGGAGGGGGGATGTTGGAGAGAAAGCCTTGAAGCTGTGCAAGGATTGCTCAGCAGTAGCCAAAACACTGGTGTGTTATCAACACCTTTCTAGTTACAAATACAAAGCACACCACTATGAGGGCTGCTATGGGGCAAGTTAACTCCATCCCAGCCAGACTCGATGCACTCACCCAACCCAACCCTTCCTGAACTTGCCAATGCCCAAAAATGTCAAACTGCACTCTGCAGAAGCCAGGCAAGCTGCCTGACCCACCAAACTACAGGATCTTGCTATGTTTTGATGATTAATGCTTATACAGTTTTCTTTATTGAAGAAAATTATTACACAAGGACTCCAAGAGTTCTGTGGGAAGTGCATAAACACCAGAAGTGTTTATGTATTTACTACTCCCACTCGAGTGCACGTTGCAGATTTCCACGGTGTTGGACACAGTCAGGAATGTTACTGGATGCCTGATAAAAAAATGGGGTAAGAAACTAAGAGAACAATGTGAAAAGCTTATCTCCATTGAACAGAGCTGGGTTACAGAAACACGTATTGCACTTGTCCTTCGTAGTCCTCTATTTAGTTTGGCAGTTAAGCATGTACATTCCCTAAGCAAAGCTCCCAAAACCTTTTGCAGGGTTTATACACATAGAAAGAAAAGTGGAAGTTCAAGGCAATCTCCCCACTTACCAATGTGGTAACAAGTACTAATCTACTATTAGTAGTATAATACTGCTAAAAGTACTAATCTAAGTAAGAGGTCAAGAAAACTTGTTTTTTATAAACTCAGTGTTGGGAAAGACAGTCAGCAAAGCTGTGGGAACACTGGCCAGAACTGTTCTGCCAGCGCTGTCCAACCTTTGTAACAGCAGTGCTTGAGGGGATCACGGCCTCTCCAGATGCCATAAAGCACTTCCTTCCTAGCACAGGCAGCACCTTAAATTTGCAAAAGCATAATTAAGCCTTTCATATTCTTCAGTGATATGTCAAAAGCTCAAAAGTGAGCAAATCTAATGCCCCTGCATAAATGAACCAGCTCTGACCCCTGCCTAGACCTGCAATGAAAATAATGTGCCGCAGGCAATCGAAATAATAGCTGAACCAGACAATTCCAAAGAGCTGACACTAGTGACATGGTTCAGTCTTCAAAAAATCATTTTTGGGTCAAGGTAGATCTGTAATATATCAGTGATCTGTCATCCACAGCCTTCTCTATAGATCCACCCTCACAGAGGCAACAATTGGGAGCAAAGGCTAGAAGAAACCACCTCATTTAGCAAAGCCACTTGCTATTATAAATAACCATATTGCATAAGCCTGTTAATGAATGAATCAAGATATATTTTAAAAGTAGCTATTTCTTTGGCTGTGACTGTTATTGTTGGGAGGTGATCCAGCCTGTAGTTGCTTTAATGGAAAAGAATAATCTTCCTATTTCCCACTAAAGTTTATTTTACATCTAATTGTTTTTGTGGCTCAGATAATTTGAAGAGTTTTACATTTTCTTTTCCTCTCTGTCCTCAGTGTTGCAGCATCCCCTTGGCATTCTTCCTCCACTGTACAACATATTATGGAGAGATCCTTGAAACATCCAAGGTCAGGTTGGACGGGGCTCTGAGCAACCTGGTCTAGTTGAAGATGTCCCTGCTCACTGCAGGGGGTTGGACTAGATGGCCTCTAAAGGTCCCTTCCAAACTAAACCATTCTATGATTCTATGATACAATATCGCCTCTCAGAGAGCAGACAGTTGGATGAGGCCTTGATGTCCCTGCCTATCGTAGGAGGGGTTGGAACTTGGTGATCTTTAAGGGTCCCTTCCAACCCAAAGCATTCTATGATTCAATGATTTTATTCCTTCTTGGACTTTTTTCTAGGTAAACTGGATATTTTTGAGGTATCTTCTTGTAAGAAAGGCTACTAGAATAGTAAAAATAAAGCCTTTATTTGAATCTGCTCCAATTCTAATTCCTGTTTCTTGAATATGAATGAGTAGAAACTCACAAATTATTTTGATATGTTCACTAGAACTTTGCATAACATCATTAACACTCCGCTAATTCTGCTAGAAATAATTCAGCTAAGGCAGCCCAAAGCTCCTAGCATTGTGCTTGCCAAAGTAATTTGCCTCTACTTCCAACTAATGAGCTTCTGGCTGAAACAGTAATTTTTGTTATTAGTCCACTCTCAGTCCCTGCATTCCTTTCCACTGGACTTGCACTTTGTACTACTGAATTTCATCCTGTTTACATTACTGTAGTTCTCAGAGTCACCTAGTTCTTCCCATATGGCACTTTGATATTGAGAGTGTACTTGGCGTAAGCAGGAAATATCACTGTATTCCTAGCTTTTGTGTCCAAGGGATTAAAACAAGTATTACAGAATCACAGAATCACAGAATGGTGGGGGTTGGAAGGGACCTCGAGAGATCATCCTGTCCAACCCCCCTGCGTGAGCAGGCACACCCAGAGCAGGGTGCACAGGACCGCGTCCAGGTGGGTTTGAATGTCTCCAGGGAAGGAGACTCCACAGCCTCTCTGGGCAGCCTGGGCCACTGCTCTGTATTAAAGATTCAGATCCCACACTCACCCTGAGGAATTTCAAAGCTAACCCTCTTCTACACAAGAGCTTTCCTTTCACTGCTAGTGTTATTATCTACTGAAGAACAACCCTACAAATCCTTTCCTAAATCCAAATTTTCAATAACAGTTTCCTATGTGTCAACAAAAGATATGCGTTACTGAAGTTAGATGAGATTTACTGCACTTCTACATAGGCAGATACCCGATTAGTCTAGCTCAAACTTCAGCATTTCATTCTACTTTCTCTTTATTTCCGTATTTCTCTTTACCTTAAAAGAACTGTTCTAAAGTTCTGCATATTTTCTAGTCTGAGCAGTGCATAGCTGCCTGCATCTTTTTCTCCCAACATGCCCTTTAATATAGATTCTCTATACACAACATTCTTGAGTCATCTCGTAATATGCAAGAATTATAATTACTTGCTCTGCTTTCTTATACCGCTTCCACACAGCTATGTGATGGAGATTCTCCATTCCCCAGCATTAGGAGATGACTTGGGAACTCAACAAATAATTTCTAAAAAGAAATCTGTGTGAAACCTTGAAAAAACAAAAATACCAAGTGATTTATAACTGTACAAATCAATGCTGGAGAAAAGTTAAACATCTACTGAAATCTGTACAAGTTTATGAAATGAAGAACAATGCTGAAACCCGACTCTGTGTGTTGCTGTGTGTTAGCAATTTGGGGCACTGTTCTCAGATCTGCAGGCAGTATGTTTTGTATTAGCAGCCTGGCTTTCTGTCACTCTGTCTAAAACACCCTTGTTTTTGTGGTTCTCAGATCTTTAAAATAATTTTCTGGTATTGTCTTACAAAGATTGGCTTTAGCCCAGATGTTTGTCAATTCATCATTTCAGCTGCTCCAAAAATATTCTGTAATTTTAAAAGCAAATGCTTTTTCTTTTTAATGAAACATCTTATTTCTCACATATACAGTTTCAAGTTATAAACTCAGGTTTACTTCTAGTCAAGGAATAAAATTCTCACAAAAATCACAAAGTTATATACATTCATATGAAAATGAAAATGGCAAGCAAACATATACAGCTCTTTTGAGAATAAATTATTGTAAAAAATATCTTTTTTTCTTTCCTGGTGATACTAGTTTCTAAACAAATACAAAGTTTTCAGATGGCCTTCTGGGGCTTGCTTATCCAACTTCATTCCATAAACCTGAGGAATATACTTGAAAAGAAAATACCTACATATATAGATATAGCACTCTATCTAGCTGAAAGAAAAAAAACCCTGAATAGTGAAATAACAGATCTAGGTCAAAGCCACAGGATGTTTCATTATATTAAATAAAATTGACCTGCAAATATTCTTTTTAAGCAGACTTGATCCTAAATCTCATTCTTAACAAAGTCTGAAGTGTTTTTGCAAGTGTTTCTCTGAAGCCTTTCCTTTCAACTCTGTCTCTTTTCATTAAAGAAAAAACCTAGTGGATATTTTCTAACATGTAGATTGTTTATTCCAATACTTAAACTGTGGGGCAGGTACATTATTTAATGAAATGAAATGAAATGAAATTAAATTAATTAAATTAAATAATGGGAATTACTTTTCTTCAAGTAATGTTGCATTTAAAACTCAAATTCAAACTTTATATACATTTTTGGTAATAACATGATATAGATATATTCTATAACCCTAGACTAATAGGAATTTTACATCAGCAGTAGTTTGCCCTTGGCTTAAGTTTCTAATGGGATACTTGCAGCAGGACTCTGTCCCAGCGCTCCACATACTCTACTTCTTGTTACTAGAGTAATTCCCAAGTTGTTTGGAAACACAGAGTTCAGGGACAAGAGGAAAAATCAGAACATCTAGTACCATTTTCACATCTGAGGCTAATATATTTCATTCTTTTAACCAAACAATTCAAGATAATATGTATCATCAAGAAAAAGGGCAGAAGGAACAGTGCGATCTTACCAGGCTCTGTTCTTAAGCAGCCTCCACTGATTTCAGAAATCTTCTTTGACTCCAAATCTCCTGGCTGAAGAGCAGTGTTGTGGCTTTTCCCCTGTCAATTGACACAAAAAATATGTTGTGTCAATTTTCAGTTTATGTTTCACTTCTCCATATGGATGCCTACCATAAAGTCCTTATTTAGACATTATACCTGATAACTTAATCTTGGGGGGGAGAATCATGCTCAGAACTGAAAGGGTAGTGTTAACTTTAAAGTTTTCTGGTTGTAGCTTCTGGTGATCTGGTCCAATGACTATAACCCCCAGATGAAAAGGCTTTTAATAATTTTTCTCTTTACACAGTTACTTAAAAATTGAGTCACCTATTCTTTCTGAATAACCAGACTGAGTCCCTGATTCCCACATTAAGACACCAACTTCAGCTCCCCACAAATACTACAGACCTCTGCACCCTTCTATTTGTGCAGCATTCATAAAATGTAGGAACATACTGAATACATGAGAATGCATTTTGTAATGGTGCACAGAGAGATTGTAAGCAAAATTCCCCTGTTATGGAGGCAAGCTTGTTGAGATTTCATGTTAGCCTACATCATCAAATGGACAATACCTGAGTTGCTCATCCTCTCTGGAGCCTCAGCAGTTCTCAGAATCAGTGATACAGTCTCCACTCTGTAAAAATTACCTGCCTTACTCACTACTTGCTGTCTACAGTTTTGTACCTAACTATGCTTAACTCACTGTATGACCAGGTCTAAGCTATCATGTGACCCAAACTGCTATATATGATTACCTTATTATCGTCCTATTTACCTCCATGGCAATTGCTGGTCACTTTACTCAGGAGTGATTTCATTATTTATTTCATCATCAAGAATTAATCAAGCAGAAGCAAATGCAGTATTGGTGTCTCCAGAGGTCTTCTGGAAACACCTCTAAAGAAACACTATTAGCTTTGGAGATTTAGTGTGTATTTTAATCCATTTTTTTGAAACACTTACTATTTTAAACAGAACTCTGAGGAGAAAATTAATATGTTTTTCAAAGAAAATATTTTCCTGAACATCACATCATTAATGTAACTCAGACCTTCAAGAACCCTTACAATGAAATCTTGCTTTGGGATTTAAAGTGGTCCTTATAGCTCAAGCTTTAGGATTCTTTTCCATTTTGGATTTGCTGTGGTTAACAAAACCAAATTCAGAACCAACTGATGTAATGTAAATTTCAGCTCTTCTCTCTTAGATCCTGTGACCTATTCTGATCCAGCAAAGCCTCATTCTGCCAAAACAATATTTGGCTTGTCTGTGTTCTTACACTGAGCTCAACAGGACTACATCTACACCTAATGCCTTCTTCCTCTGAGACCATGTCCATTTTCTGTGGGAACTGAGAGGATTAGAGGGTATAATTCTCACCTAGAAACATCAACGTGTATTTGAAACAAAGAAAAACACTCAAGGATATGGACAAGATGAAATTGTACTAGTACTGGGCCCTTTTGAAAAGCTTGTGAAAAGTCCTTTTTCTATTAAAAATATCTGAAATATATCAACATTTGTAAGAAAAGCAATCTTTTTTAATGCAAATATTTGGTGAAAAATTATAAGACCAAACAAAAATCTTCAGGATAGAATGATTTCTCAGTTTGTTTTCCTAAAGAACTAGCACAACAAGATCAACCCTCAGAGCTGGCCTTTAAGAGTCACCACACTACATTTTTTTAAAGAACAAGGTAGTTGTTCAAATATACATTCTTGTGACCAAATTTATCCTAGTTGACTTCTGGTCAGTTGTAACAGGGTCAGGCTATTTTTAAGATTTAGAGATCAACTGAAGATTACATTAGTTAATAGTTTTCTAGCAGAAAGCATACCTGTAAATCAGTATTATTTCAGTATGTCTCCAGGGGATCTCTATGTTCAGCTTTAACTGGACTTTTGAACAAACAGCACTTTCTGTGCACCTGCAGCCTTCATTGTTTGGTGCCATGCTGTGGTTTATTGTGTCATGTGCCTTGCCTGTAGAATTCTCCAACAAGCTAAACAAAGAAACAGAGTCTTTGCCTGACTGCAAAATTAACAGTCTCCCCTATGTATTTTTAACTTCAGCGGTCTATTTTAGGCAACCCAGAAGACAGCTTCAGTGCAAGTCACATCATTTGATTTCAGTTTATGTTTTACATGGTAAGATATCTGCTTTGTAAAATGCTCCAGAATGTTTTCATTAATAGATTTTCTAAAGAAAAGTATTAATGACTTCTTGAGGCAAATCTCTTCAGCACATCTGGGGACCAAGGCAACGGGAAACAAAAGGTGGAGAGGGGCATCCCCCACATGGAATGCTGCACTTGTCAGGCCAGCAGCTGCAGTGACACACATGTTGCTGCTCTGCATTGTGTTCATGTCCCAGGTACCAGGAAATGCTCATGCAGCCTTTGGGCTAGGACAGTAGTGAAGAGTTAACTCTTAAGCTACTCTGTAGCTTAGCAGGATTGCGCTGCCTGATTAACAACCTATTCTGTGGACAAGGACTCCTGGACCTGAGTTTCAGACTGGATAGAATATTAGCCTCACACCAAGCTAAATGTGGGAGGTTCCCCATGGGGAAAGCAGCAGAACCGAGGAGAATGAAGGCAGTTTTTAACTACCAGTGCTATATCAAACCCGACTGAACTTTTTTTAGCATGGCACTGATTTACAAAAACATTTCTTGCTTCAGCTTAACCCTCACTAGTGCCTACACTAGCAGGTTGTGGCCTGGATTAGTAAAGAAAAGCAAATAAGTTTAACTACCTCTGTTAAAATTATGTAGCTGAAATAAAAATGAACAGATGGTAACAAACTCATTAATACATTGATTTAATCTCGTCAATTTTTCCCATGAGGCAGTTTATATGGGAGTTAATGAGCTGCCAGTCATCAGTTATTGGACACTGACTGCTCAACATTCAAGAGGCTGATTAAACAATATGGGTGTTTATTTCATTCTGGCAGCTCAACAGGATTGAGATTATTAGTTAGGAAACAGGCCGGACATTTTCAGCAAGGGAGAGGCAATCGTTCTAGTTATACCAGTCTGAAGTTATTCTCATAAAACTCACTATAAAATTAGCTTGTTCCTTATACGGATTAGAACAGAGAAAAATACCTAAAGCATGGTATGATATATAAACCGGAATAGGGCATAGGATTTTAACACGCAGAGCTACTTCAACTGTAAAACAGAAAAGGGGATCTGCATGTCTAATGGACATCTCCTGTCTTGAAAAGAAATTTCTATATATAAAGAGAGATTGTTAGAACAATCTCCAAACTACTGATAAATTACAGATGTCAACCTATGAAAAAAAGAAGTTCATATTTTGTAGTAGGGGATAATTTTCTTCTTCTAGTGTTTTTGGGTGATGCTGAGCAGTTAAGTTAGCTTATATGGTATAGTTCTATATTTGAACTAATTTCAGCAGCCCTGCCCAACTCCAGATATTCCCACCTTCTCTGTAGTATCATTTCCAGTACTCACCTGAACCTGCAATGAATCAGTTCAAAGAACTAAACCCAATCACTTTTCTTTTTGTAGAGCTGTTTTTTTTTTGTTATCTTAGCTCCTTGAACAAATCAGATCAATATCAGTCAGAGAACAAGAGAGTAGGTATAGATGGTTTAAACCATCACACTTAAACCCAAAGCAAAACACATGAATGGAAATTCAGTAAAGGCATTTTTCAGGTACTCATGAGTGTTGCTTATTACCTGCAACAAGTTTCCCTCATTTCTGTTTGAATGAAGACAGCTTACAGTACAAATCATGACATACCCAGACTTTCATGGAATTACTAGGCAAGAGTCATAAAAAGAGTCCATCACACAACTTAAGAAGAGCTTCCAAGCCTGGGTGACCTGTCACTCAGCTACCTGTCTCCAGAATCACAGAAAACAGCCACACACACCCCTGTGAGCTGGGAAAAGTTAGTTGTCGTTTGTGGGAATCAACACACACTCACTGTCTTTCCTGAGAGGATTAAAATCAGCTAAATATACAAACACCAATTTTCTCAAGTATGTTTGTTACAGCTAAGTAGCAGTAGAATCCCCATGTGGTGGGATAGCATGAGCTATCTGAGAAGTTTGAGAAGAAAAAAATTTGGGAACATGATACTGGCCCTTAAGCTGTGGCCACCACTCTTCCCACAGTCAGAAAAAGAAAACTTAAAGGTCTGGTGGAAAAAAAATGGTAATGGGGGTTTGGTGGGGGGTGAGGGGGGACACGAATTCCTACAGATCCAGTGAAAATAATCTCCTCTTTAAGGAATTTAGTCCATACACTCTAGACAGTATCTACCTGGTTTTGGTAGATGGCATCTACCTGGTCCCAGCTGAAACCGGGGCAGATGTGTAGTACATATAAAGTTGTGATTTCTTGTATAAAGAAACTTGAAATTTCAGGTTTATGTCAAGCTTCATCCATTATCAGTGGTCAGAACAAAGGCAGCAGTTCCCCAGCTAACAGGGCCACAGTCCTCAGCTCAGACACCATTTATACAAGGAGTGTACGTTATGATGACCTCTTCCAAATGCTAGGGGTGTAATTCTACAACACGTTGATGTACACCAATACAGCTATCTCAGGAAGCTTTCCTAACTACACTTACTGCTCTTCTCATACTGCAGTTTCCTACTTATTCAGTTGGGTTGGTACAGCTGCTTATGGGTCTGTGAAGCAATCACAGAAAGGGTTTGTACTAAAAAAAAACCTACAATTTTTCTTGAAGCCTGAGTCACCTCAGTGATTCAGTTTATACTATCACTAAACAAACAACTGTATTGGCATGACAGAACGATAGTGCATTGGAGGACAGGGGTAGGAAATAAAGGCTGGAATTTCTTTAGATTTGTTATTACAAGTAATATATAATGGAAATACTCTTTAGTTGACACCTATTCAAGGTTAATATTCCTTCTTACTTGACATCAAATGTCAGACCAAACCCAACAAAGAAAGTGGTAGGTGCCTTAAAGTCACTTATCCTAAGTCATTATGCTTGTGATCATACTGTAACTTAGATCTCCAATACTAGGCACTGATGTTGAATCAACTCAACACCATCTCTTGCATCCACAAGAAACCCCAATTTTCAGTTGAAAAGGGACAGGCATCTCTTCCACTTGAGATTGGTGCCTA
This sequence comes from Anhinga rufa, assembly GCA_013400875.1. NCBI lineage: Eukaryota > Metazoa > Chordata > Aves > Suliformes > Anhingidae > Anhinga > Anhinga rufa. The sequence goes on along the minus strand of VZTV01070814.1, from coordinate 5,647 downwards.
CACTCCAGAATAATTATTTCCTCCACTCTTCCTAGTTTCTGGCCTTAGCTGGTAACTCAGTTCAGGGTGCTGCTGCTCAGCTGACCCTGTCCTGCAGGAACAGGAAAGAAGAGGAGAAAAGCTGCTTTTCTCCTCCTTCTGGAGCCTTCCTCTGGTCTGAACTTGCTAATTAATTTTTACTGGAGCCACAAAATAGCAATCAGGTGTTCACCACTCCTTTGTTGCCAGGATCTACTCAGCAGTGACAGTGAGCAGTGTATTTTATTGCACATTGACCTGCCAGTTTGTATAGCGCAAAGGACCATGTTTCAAGACTTCAGTGCTGGAGCATTCAGGGTTGGATTTTGGGATGCTGGGGAACAGAACTCAGACCTGGGTTCTGACACAGGATGAACAGATTAACAGATGCAGAGAAGTGAGATTCTTTGGCAGGGCTGCAGCTTGAAACAGAGCTTTCTTTGCTCTTTGATAGATTCAGCTTTGAAGGACAAGGAAAACAAAGATCATTACAAGTTTGTCCTGTAAAAGAAAACACATTTTCCCAAATATTCAAACAGCACAATAGTAGATTATAGAAAACACAGGCTCAAGACATTCTGTTCCTTGATTCAGATCCAGAATTTGAATGCAAGTTTCCTTGCTCCAGTGAGTCCCTAAACTACAGACCTCCTAGCTTTGGTGAAATAGTTCTCTCCATCTTTTTATTAGTATTTCCAGCTTGTTCTGATGATGCCTTACTTTATCTATGTGAAGACTGGAACATGAGGTGCCCTGGAATGCCTTGTCCCTGTTTCTTTGGGTACAATCCAGGTACATTTCTCTCTCAAAGAATTGCCTTCAACAATGCTGTATTGCCCTGACACAATCCTTTTGTACTATCCCTTCCTTCCACAAGAGTAAGAAAAATAAAAACACTTCTCACTGTGCATTAGCAATCTTTTCCCAGAATAAAGATTTTCAGAAATCTCTCCTGGTGTGTCTCTTAGCTTCCACACTCCAAGACTTAGACTGCCCTGTTTCTATCAGGTATCAAATCTCCCAGCCATGTCCATTTCTATGTCCCAGGCTTTCTGGGCTGCTTTGTTTTGTAGCAATTCCTAAATCCCACTTGAATGCAATTTTAAAAAACAGCTTTTCCTATTTTCTGCTCTCTTCCTCCAAAAGGTTCACAACAGTGCTTGTCCTACTTCCGTAATACTCTATGATTTTAACAAATCTCTAGGCCCCATCACTAGCTTATCTCATTTCTAGCAACCTTACACATGAATCTAGCCCTTCCTGAGATTTACAGAGCCCATCACAGTTTGCTTTCTACAATATAGCAGCAAACCAATCTTCCCTCCCCAAATTAGTTAAATTTTCCTTCTTACACCGCTCCCTGCCTGCCACAGGGTGTACCTGAAGACATTAATTCAGGCACAGATAATTCAGTATGTCCATTCTTTGCCTCTCTTTACAAGACACTCTCATGGGTTCCATCAAAAGTATGCATAATTAGATTAGGACTGGCCCTTAAAAAGTCCAGGGACCCTCAGATAATCTCTCAAACCCCAACCAATGCCATCACTACTGAGTTATGGACAAGTCTCAACTTCTGTATCTCAACTCAGCCTGCCTGAAATATTCCCCTTTGTATATTATTAAATATTAACTGACCCAGAGAGCTTGAAGTGTCTTCTCTAAACTGCTTTGGTTTGTAAGTGTTTTCTTTATCTTCAGGATAAAGCATTGTTAACCTTGTCACAGCATATCACCTCTTCTTTACTACAGCTGCCAATAAACGCCAGGCAGTGGTATGTAAATGCTATACTGTTCATACAAATACATTCTTACTGGTTAAACAGAGTATAAAAGAGTACAGAAAAAAAATCATTTTAATGAAGACCTTTCACAACAGATTGGACATCATTCATTTAGGGAGTATTCCACTTTATCAAGGGGCTGAGCAGCAGCATGGCCCTATTAATATCTGCTACACTTTTTATTCCTGTATAGCAACTGATGAATGGAGAAAAACAGTAAGAAGTCCAAGACCCCCCTGATCTGGTACCTCTTGCTCAGTGCTCTGGGAGAAAACAAACTCTAAAGGATCTGCAAATATGATATGGAAAACAATAATTCTTGACTTAAATTGAGTTTGTGACTATATTGACAAAAACATACTAAAGAAATAAATTAGAGTTTATCGTGGCTGATTTCTATTACAGATCATATCAAATAATAATTTTAACCTATACCAGTCGCTGCCACAGTTTCCAATAAAGTTCAAGTTAGCCAAGATAATTTGAATGATGCCAGGTAATTCTGAAATATGGCTGTATTGAGTTTGCGTGACAAGGTTTTGGTAGCAGAGGGGCTACAGGTGTGGTTTCTGTGAGAAGATGCCAGAAGCTTCCCCCATGTCTGACAGAGCCAGTGCCAGCTGGCTCCAAGACAGACCCACAGCTGGCCAAAACTGAGCCTATCAGTGGTAACACCTCTGAGATAACATATTTACGAAAAGGTAAAAACTGCTGCACAACAGCAGCTGGGAGAGAGGATTGAGAATGTGTGAAAGAAACGCCTCTGCAGACGCTGAGGTCAGTGAAAGAGGAGGGGGAGAAGGAGCTCCAGGCGCTGGAGCAGAGATTCCCCTGCAGCCCCTGGTGAAGCCCACGGTGAGGCAGGCTGTGCCCCTGCAGCCCAGGGAGGCCCACGGTGGAGCAGATATCCACCTGCAGCCCGTGGGGACCCCACGCCACAGCGGGTGGGTGCCCAAAGGAGGCTGTGACCCCGTGGGGAGCCCACAGTGGAGCAGGGTCCTGGCAGGGCCTGTGGGCCCATGGAGAGAGGAGCCCAGGCTGGAGCAGGTTTGCTGGCAGGACTTGTGACCCCGTGGGGGACCCACGCTGGAGCAGCCTGTTCCTGAAGGGCTGCACCCCGTGGGAGGGACCCACGCTGGAGATGTTCGTGGAGAACTGCAGCCCGCGGGAAGGGCCTAAGTTGGAGAAGTTCATGGAGGGCTGTCTCCCATGGGAGGGACCCCACACTGGAGCAGGGGAAGAGTGTGAGGAGGAAGGAGCAGCAGAGACCACAACCCTCAAACCCCATCCCTCTGCACTGCTTGTGGGGAGGAGGTAGAGAAATCGGGAGTGAAGCTGAGCCTGAGAAGATGGGAGGGATGGGGAGAAAAATGGTTTTTTTTTAGATTTGTTCTTATTTCTCATTATCCTACTCTGGTGTTAATAGGCAAGAAATAAGATTAATTTCCCCAAGATGAGTTGGTTTGCCCGTGATGGTAATTGCTGAGTCATCTCCCTGTCCTTATCTCGACCCATGAGCCTTTTGTCCTACTTCCTCTTCTCTGTCCGGCTGAGGAGATGAAGTGGTAGAGCAAATTGGTGGGCACCTGGCAGCCAGCCAAGACTAACCCACCACATCACTGATAGCACAGTGACTCACAGTTTCACAGTTATGTTCCAAAACAACATGCTGATTAACTATCATTATTACTAGACAGTTTCTATAATGACTACAGTCTCTAGCCTTGGATTGCTTTGCTGTAAAAATATAAAAGACACAGTTCCTGTTTCAAAGAATGTGAAAACTAATAATTTAATGAATAAAATTTGCTCAATAAATTGTAGACTAGAAGACATCTCAGGAGGTCATTTAGACCATCTAAGTGCCCCAAGGAGGGATTAACAATACCAATTTCATTCCTGAGATTTTCTTAATCTGTTCTTAAAAATCTCCAATTAGGGGAACTTCAAAATCTCCTTAGGCAATGTAGGCTACTACTTTATTATGTTTATTATTAAAATGTTATTAATATCTGATCTGTATCTTCCTTGCTGCAACTTAATCCAAGTACTTTTGTGGTCTAAAAGCAACAAAACAAGACTACTGTCTGTCTGCCGAGCTAAGAAACACTACTTTGATCATTTCAAATACATCACCCATGTCTTCTTTTCTCTAGATTTATCAGTCTTGATTTATTTTCTCATATGCCACATCCTCCAGACCACTAAATCTTCTTGTTACTCTCCTGCAGACTCTCTGACTATCTTTTTGTGAAGCACTGTGCCTCAGAATGACAAAGTGTTTTAGTTGAGGCCTTGAAAATACTGAAGGGAATAAAAGAATCACTTTGCACACCTCAAACCAGACTGCTATTTATAAATCCTGGCATGATATTTCCTTTTTGCATAGCAGGATGACACTGACTGCTGTTCCTCTTGTGTACCTTTATAACCCTTATTTATACAAAATACCTTCTTGAATCTTTGTTACCTCTTTCATCTATTAGTGCAACTGAGTATCCATGTTTAAGAGCAGCACCTTGCTCTTGTAACTGAGTAACTTCTTTTTCATCAGAAACAACATGGCAACCTATTAAAATAACTGCTTTCTCTCCTCTTCTCCAGTGAACTGGAAGCCCCTCTCCTTTCACTCTTGTCTAGTAAATACGCTTGGTACAAAGTTATCCATATCACTTATGAATACTGATTAGTTGCCACACCAAGGACTTAGTCTTGTGCAGCTGGTTTCAATCTGTCCTTCCTCTCTGACAGTGACCCACCAATAACCACTTTTAAGTGTTTTTCCAAGGACCTGCGCATCCAGCACATTAGTTTCATCTAGACTATGTATGTCTAGCTAATTTATGAAAATTTCATGAAACTGTATTGAAAGCCTGACCACAGCGCAGATGTATGATATCACTGCTGCTCTTCTGTCCTTGAGACTTGTCAGCCTTCTTTAGAAGGAAACTGGAGTGCTTTGAGAAGATTGTTTCTTTTCATTGGGAACCTATGTTGCTGTTACTTATCTCCATGTTCGCTCATATATTCATTTCAGTCTCTTCCAACGGATTATAACCAAGTGATCAACACACAGAAGGTACAGGTGTCTCAGTTTTAATTGCCTAAGAATGGATGATTAAGAGAAATCTGCACATTAATCATAAGAGCTATTCTTCACCCTCCTCCCCTAAATCACATCTGTTAAATTTACATTATTTTTCTTATACATTTTTTTTTCCTTCTTGTGACTAAGCAGATCCCACAGTTAAAAATCTTCACACAACAGAAGCGCAGAGGTACTAACTGGGCACAGACTACAGAGACTGCTGACTGTGTGTCCTGTTGTCTAAAGAAAAGATTTTGTCTCCCTTTTCTTCTGTCCTCTTTTAGATTCTGGGGAGGGTCAGGACAACTTCACCCAAGGTAAGTCAGGGCAAGTGCTGTGCATGACCACTCATGCTGCAAGCACAGCCTATTGTGGTTCCATGACCCAGAAGCCTCCCCATTTTCCAGTCATGAGAGGGGGTATCCCCTCCACCCCAATTAGGTCAGGCCTCCCCAAATCATAGAATCATAGAATCATAGAATCATAGAATCATAGAAACATAGAGTCATAGAATCATAGAATCATTAATGTTGGACAAAACCTCTAGGATCATCAAGTCCAACCATCAAACCAACACCACAATGCCTCCTAAATCATGTCCCTAAGCACCACATCTACACACTTTAAATTACCTCCAGATATGGTGACTCCACCACTTCCTTGGGCAGCCTCTTCCAATGTCTGATTACTCTTTCAGTGAAGAAATTTTTCCTAATATCCAGTCTGAACATCCTCTGGTGCAGCTTGAAGCCATTTC
>VZTV01070803.1:0-21611 GCA_013400875.1 Anhinga rufa | reverse complement strand
GCTTTACTGTATATACATATACCCTATGCCTTAAAGTCTAGTGCCCATTAGTGGCTGCGTTTTGCTTTCGCTGCTTGCTGTGCTGCTGCACTGCTGCTTATCACCTTACTCTGCTGTGCCTGGGAACATTCTGATAACAGCAGTGGCCAAGTGCCTGGGCTGGCAGATGGCCAGGGCATCGCTGCTGTTTCTGTGCTACTGAAACCAGGACAGAGCTTAAAGCTTATGCAATTTCAGAATTTCTTTATCTAGATATTTAAATAATACTATGAGGAACTTGTATTTCCATAGTCAACTGCGAACACTTAGGTCTTTTGTGTTAAGTGCTGTTTCTTACAGAGAAGTGTGGAAGATGGAACAAAATAAATCTAAAGAAAACAGTTTTACTAAACGGAGGACATAATTATTTTATTTTCCAAGTACAATGTTTGGAACTCCATTGGGTTTCTGTAGTGTAAGGTCAAGCAAAATATGATGATGTGTATGATAATTTACCTGTACAGTAAATTTTCTTTTAGAATTTCAGAGGTTCTAAGATATAATAACAGCTATAAAAACATGGCTGGAAAATAGAACAGTAATAGGCAATTTTTAAAATGTAATGAGTTTAACTATAAATTTCTTAAAGGGTACTTGCAAGGATATATTAGTAGTAAACTATTTATCTTGCGGGGGGTGGTAATCAGGCACAGCAGCTGGAATGAAGGTGACAGCCCTGATCAACAGAATTTGGCATCACACTTCTGAAACCTAGTGACTACCCCAAAATGATTTGTACAAATGTATCTAACCAGAAACAATACCTGTGCTAGGTAATGGAATAAAGATTCCTTTGGGTTGGAAAGTGTCTCCCTGGAGAAAGAACAGTTGTTCTGAATATAAAAGTATACCGCTAAAAACACACGTATTCTCTTTATCCAGAGGATTTGTTAGGAAGCTGTATGTCCTGGTATGGAATATATGGTAAATTCTGGCAGGAGGGCTTGATCCCAAACTTGCTTTTCAAACAGCTGATCAGAGGAAGTGAACTGGCAGCTTGCAACCCTGTCACCTGCAATATCCTGGAGAAAGAAGTAGAAATAAAAATTCCTCTTCCTAATAATCTGATGAAGACAACCGGCTAGTTGGCCTGTGCTTACAAAGTCAGATAATTTGAGGTATCGAGTGTTTTGAGCAACGGCTTTGGACTTCTTTAAATTAGTGCTTGGTTGTGCAGGCTTGTTAGACCAAGATATTCTGGTAATGGGAATGAAAGCAACACCACTCCTTATTCTGCTGAAGTGAATGCTGCTTTTCCATTTCACAATGTGGACAGCCAAGACATGGAGATTGCGTTTCATCCAAACATGCATGTGGCTGACTTCAGAGCTTCTCAGGGTGCTAGTCCAGACTTATCCTAAAGTCATACCTTCACGGAGGAATCTTAATATCAGTTGAAATTATGGATAATGGAAATAAATTCTATCCTCAAAAGCTGATAACTTTCTGGGAACAGAAACAGAATTGTTGCTGTTCATGGTGAGGCATTCACAGTGTTATGTGCACATGGAGGACTTGGTTCAAATGTGTGTCTCCATACAGTAAAATAAGTTATCTGTATGTTTCCTCAATGATCCAGTTGTTTAGTCTCAAGAAAACAAACAGCAACAAATCTGGAAAAAAAACCAAACCCAACTAAACAGATCTCTTATGAGAATAATGGCAAGTCTGGGCACTGCTCCAGGCAGTCACATTCTCATATGTGAATAAATAGGGGACTCCATTGCTACAAGGTCTGACCTTACTTGAGATTATCCATGGGTTTTCCTGTTGCCAGACATTTGGTAGAAGAAATCAGATGACTGTAATGAGAAAGCTATCAAGATGACTTTGTTTCAACTTTTTAAAATTATTCTGTCTGTGACCAAGAAGGGAGAGGAGGCAAAGTGTTCTTTCATTGACATTTTCAGAAGAATCATTGGTCTCCTAAGGTCTCTCTCAAACAGCGTCTGGAGCATCTGCTCCCAAAATCAAATATAAGATCTGTGCTGCTGCTTCTAGTGGTAGGCCTGCTCTTTCAGCTAACCTTTAATAGTTTGGTGATCACTGAATGGAGTTTGCCAGCCTGCTTAAACCTAATGTCACTTCGTTAAGGAGAAACCTTTACTGATTTCAGGCATTTTTCTCCCTCCTTGACTTCCTCTTCTGTTTTTTAGTTTGGGGATTGTTTGTGCTGTTATTTCTATTAAAGGTTAAATTAGGGATTTGCTGTACAACGTAGTCTTTAAGGTGTTTGTTGCTCCTGGGTCAGAGCAGCCTGGGAGGCAGACAGAAGCTATAGAGCCTGTGACTTTTATAGCAGTTGTTCCTGGACAGAGATTGCATGTAATCTGTGTTAGAGAACTGCTTATTGTAAAGGCTTTATGCGATTGAAAGTGCTGCATTTTACATTTCTGCAATTAAGTTGACCTGAAATAGTCTTAGCATAGATGGAAAATATGCTCGTTAGCCACATTCCTATTCTTGCCCAACATTCTCTTCAATTTTTCTGTAAACTTTTAACTTGCAATGGCTGCTGTCACTACTTTATTCTTACAATTGCTGTATTGGTTAGAATTACCCAGTAGTGAAGATTTATATAAATTTTCCCCATTTTGAGTTCTGTTTACTTTCACTATCCTGAGTTCTAAATCACTCTGAAACTTTGCAAAAGTTGTACTGTTTCCCAAACAAACAATTCTTAGCCTCTGTAGCAGTCCTGGTGACAGCGCTTGGTGCAACTGAGTGATTTAATTGCAGCATTAAAATGAACAAATGCAATGAAAACTACTGAGTGTGGCTGGTCTGAGTGCATATGCCATTTATGCTAGTGCTGCTTCCTGAATTGAAAATACATTGTTTAATATGGGCTCTCCTGAGTTGGTGCAAGTCTAGTAAATAAATGCATCAAGTGATGTGAAGAAAACAAATAGTAGACTGTAAGAGTCTTGTCTCTTCCTCACTGTTTCTCTGTTGCCTTGGTGCATTGTCTACTTGTAAAACTGCCTCAGAAATTAAGGTTTAGGTACACTTATTTTGAACAATAGAGAAAGAATCAAATCTAATAATTAATTTCTAGATCAGTCAACTGAAATGTTTTAAACGTAGTCCCATGTAGCTTGTCTAGTCAGGTTAATGATTTGTCACATAATTTGTAGCTACTTGTGGAATTTTTGTTCTTGCTAAATAGAAAACTTTTATCTTTGCCACTTGGCTGCTTAGTATTTTCACTGGAAGAAGAAAAAAAACCCTTGTGTGCTTTTGCAGTTTGTGTATTGGAAAATAATGTGTTCTCAATCACCGTTCCAGTGTTTCTCTTCCTGTCTTTTTAATAGCATCTTTTTTTCCCCTCTGTGTTTTGCACTCTCTCTCCCCACCACAACCACCACTAGTCTCTTAAAACTCATGGCATGTCCTGATATTTTATGTAATTTTTAAAGTCATTTCAGCATCTTATCAGTATGTCAAGAACTGGCATATTTGCAAATTGCTGTAGTCAATTCATAAATCACGTAAATGGTGTAAAAGCTTGCTTTGGCATATATTTAGAGCTGTCCTGTTAATTAATTTTAAATTAAATTTTCACTGTGGTTTGGCACATACTTGAAATAAGCACAAGGTAATGGCTAAAGATGGAAACCTGAAATACTTGTAATTATTGCACCTTATGTACAAATTAATCCCTTTTGTGTAGAACTGACATTTTCCCTGTCACTTTATCCTCCTTAGGAGGCAGGCGTTGAAAAGAAATAATGAGTGTATAAATTAAAATTTATAGTTCTGTCTGGTTAGTGTGGGTGTCATGCTAGACATAATTCCTTATGAAGCATGGTGTCCGGTATGGAAATCATCATTGTATCCTTTCTCAAGCGTAGGAAGGGATTTTATAATCTGCTAGAATGCCAAATGCTTTTAACTAGAATTGAATGTGGTCCGCTGTCCATAAATTATAATCATGCATGCCTGTGGGTGTCTTATCATTAAACTCTTGTGTCTGTGTGAGAAGAGTGGGAGGTAATAAAAGCTTGGGACATAACAGTTGATATATTGTACATTTTCTTTTTAAAATTTGTTCTGAATGTATTTTGGAATCCTTTAATTCACATCTTTCTCAAAGGAATTAATGCTGTATTTGGTTAAGGGGATATTAATTAGGCTGTACTGTGTTGTATTTTGTTTTTCAGTTTCGGGCTTATATCAAATGGTGATTAAAAACTACTTAAGGAGGTCCATAGGCTCTGCTTGAGTATGTAAGGCATGTTTACACAACTTCATACTGGTTGTAGGTATATGAGTTAGAACTGAGCCTTTTACTGCAGTAAGTACGTCAGGGCATTCCTTATTGCGGAGGCAGGTGTTTCTGTAACTGCTCTTGCTTTTCTTAGATGCATAAACTCCGGCAAGAGAAGCTTGGCTTAGCTGTAATTATATCTACGGCAGGGATTCCTAGACATGGAATTAATATGAACAATAAAAAGTAAAGATGTGCATTGTTTTAGTTATACAGTGGAAGCTCTGTAGTCCAGATACAGATAAATGCCAAGAGTCAACAGTCAATGTGGATGTTGAGTCTTGTGGGATAATCTGAAAATGTCACATGCCTTAAAAATAAAATTATGTCGTTCTGAATCTTTGTCTGGCATGCTATTGCAGCAGTGCTAGCCAGCTGTAGAAATGGTGCTGGTTTAGCTACAGCAGTCTAATGGCTGGAGCAAAAGTAAATTGTGCTTGGCCAACTGCGTTGTCTTTGCAATGGTAAAATGGCAAAGCTTGCGGAGGAGGAAAGAGTGCTTGAGGTTGTCTGCCTGGCTTTACTAAGGCTTCTGACAGTCTCCCATAGTGTCTTTGAATGGGGTGTTATGGTCTCAGGGGGTGGACTATTATGTGGGTGAGACACTGGCTTAAAGAGTGGGGGTTTGTCCCCACTCTACCACTTGGTTGTGTCTCCCACCATGGTAATGTCTAAACATCTTCCAGTGTTTTCACTTTGAGCAGCCTCAATTCAAAGAGGCATGGGGAAAAGGATGGTTGTACCCAAGAGATCTGAACATCGATCACTTTGCCTTTTGGATGGCTGTAGGGTTTGAGCTGACACTTTCAGCGGTTTATCCATAATGGTTCTGAGATGTCTTTCTTGAATGGAAATACTTAATTTAGAATTTACTATGATGCGTGGCTTAGATTTCTTAACCCACCGTGTATATATATGTCCTACCTTGCATTTATTGCCCTAGTAGTTAGCTGGCATTCCATCAGGAGATTATTCTGTGACTCCTAGTCACTTCAGATTAGATTTTTTGTATGTTCAGATTTTAACCCCCGAGTGCTTTGTTGGTTTCCAAGATATTTATGTAAAAACAGAGGTGTTAGTACCCCAGTTAGGTCTATGGTAATCTACAGGTAATCTTCCTTTCTTGTGCAAACTGGCCATTTATTCCTTTATTTAGACCCTGTTAAATCTTACAAATGCTTTTCTTATTCTTCCAGAAGTTTCATTTTATTTCCTTAAAAAAAAAAGACAAAGCCTCTGAGAAATCCTGTTGTAGTGGGTGCAATTCCACATTCACTTTCAATCCAACAGACGTATGAGCTGCTGTTGAAAGAAGCTCAAACCACATGCTAATGCTTTTGCCTGTGTGTTTCTGCCTCTCCATTTTTCGTTCGTATTTGCATTTATGTGGCCACATGGTGAGCTGTCGCAGAGAATTGAGCTAGCTCAAAATTGTCCTTCCCCTCAACTTGGCTAAAGAAATGAATTTTCCTGTGTGGCTGCACAAATATTGGCTGGGTTGTTTGGTTTTTTTTTTTCAAAGGGTACAGAAAGTGGGAAGAAATGCGCAAAGGGAAGGGGCTACTGGTTTGGTGGAAGCTATATTAAAAACCCTGTTGACATGTGCTTTGTATCAACTAGATGGCTCGTACTCCTATTCGTTGACTCCTTCAAAAAGTTCTGAGAAGTGTGCGAGATAAACGTATGGAGAAATGTTAAGCATTTGGGAAGGGTCAGTGCAGCTTTTGTAATAGGTATGACTTACCTATGGAACAGCCTGATTTGAATCTTCTGCAAAACCCAAAATTTATCCACGTGTTTCCTGGTTGTAGTCACTGCTCTGCTTATGCATGGCCTACAATGAAGGTATGGAGGTGGTGTGTCCTGCATCCAAAGGAGCTCTTCACAGGTTGATGTTGCAGTTACCAGCTTATCCTTCTCTACTAACAGACTCGTTCTCTTTGAGGATTTTATAGTAGAGTTACTTTAGCACTACCAGGTGAGCGCTCTGGTCTTGATTTGTGGCTATTCTGAATTTCTTCCTAAATCTTCTCCTGACCCTTCATTTGAAGACTGCTTCTCCAAAGTCAACCTCCTGTTGAGCCTTCATCTGACTTAAGACGAGCTGTTGCCAAAAGAGGCTGAGTAGGGAGACCACAGCAGTTGCTCCTTCCACTGGCCTTGGATCAGATCTGCTGATGGTGTATCCAGAGTGTGTTGGAAAACGCACCCAACGTACTTCATTTAGCTCATCTGCTAGAGCATGACCTTCTTGGAGTGCTCCCTTAATGCCTCCATCGCTTTTTGGCCTCTCTGAGGAGCCATCTACTACAGATTGTTCGAAAAAGCTTTTACTGTTAATTTTTATACCTTTTAGCAAGCTGTTCCTAAGTTATTTTTGGCTTGCCTCGATACGGTTTAGCACTGAACTTCCCAAAGCTTATGTACCTTTTTCTTTCATGATTTGGAAGAGAATTGATCTTCTAACATTTAATAATATCCTTCCTCTGCAGTTGAGTCACGGTGCTTTTTTGTTCTGTTCGGGGCCTCTAATATCTGGTATACATCCTCTCTGAGCCCTTAATGCGGTGACGTTAAGTTGTCTGATGGCCATCTGCAAGCATTACAATTCATAAACTGAGCCTGTTTTCTTACCTGTTTCTTAATCTTCTGGGTAAATGCTGTGTCAGCACTGGACTTGCTAACTAGCAAAATTAATTCCACTTTGATAAGAAACTTGGAAACTGGAAGAATCCTCCGAATGCTTTATAGTTAATGGACTTCAGTTACGAATGCTTGTTTAAATACCGACGTGAGAGGTTGGTGAGGGTTTTGGTTTTTAGGAGGAAGATCAGATCATGACCTTGACAAGAATTTTCTTTGTCTGAAAGAGAAGGGAGAGTAGAATTGTGGGAGAATTCAGCAGAGTTTGCTCTGGAAGGAAAATCTGTGTCTAATTAATTCCGCCAAGAATGGGAGATGTTTTTAGGCACCACAGTAGTTGATGGTTGTTTGATACCCTCTAGTTTTGTGTGTGTGTATGCATTTATATAATAGAAAAAAAGATAGAATATAAATAAAATAATAACTATATATAAAAATATATAAACATAAATTCATTTTTAGAATATAAAGATATATGACCTAGTATACTATATACATATATATAGTGTGTGTACATATACAACTATGTATACCTTGTAGGTATCAAAATACCTGGAGAGATAAAAATTAAAATATGCATTAAAATTATATCAGAATAATTTATTACATAAATATAAACAGAGAATGTTATATCAATGTAAAAATATGTAAATATATTAAAATAAATATAGGTATATAAAATGTAGATAATATAAAACCATAAAAACATTGCTAGAAAAAATTGGTTTGGCTTGCATAATTCTAATTTTGGCTTCAGGATTATCCATGTACCTCACTGCTGACTTCTGAAATCCGCCTCAATAGCTTATATTTATGGAACTGCTTCTCTTGGCAATTGGCATTCTCCGAATATCTGTCAACAAATGATCCATCTTTCTATAGATTTATAAATTATAGCTGTATATTTCTACAGTTGTATGTGTATATATATGTCCACACATATATACCCAATGACTACATCATCTATTCCGATGCATGTATAATCCATTCTGACTCTTTCCAGTGAGTCAGAGATTTCTTAGGCGACTGGCACATGAGCTCGGGATTTCTCACTGCAGCAGCCGACGGTCGCATCCCGGACTTGCACCAGCCCAGTATTGTTTTTATTTCCCGAAGCAGTAATTGGGAAGCTGAGTAGTTTACTACTCGTTAATAATTGTTCTTTGGTCCAGATTCAGGAATCACTTATAAAGCTAAGGATTGTTTCCAGAAAGATTACTGCACTCCCTGCCTCCATGGGAAGCTGTAATTATGAGAGTAATTTTGGTAAAGCCAGTGAAATTGTTCTTGTGCTCAAGTACCTTGCTGAGCTGGGATCTCGGGGGAGAAGATAAATGGATATTGTCCAGTGCCTTAACAAGGCCAACCAGCACACATTCAGGCCGAGGGCATTGAGAGGTAAATGCCCTTATTAAGTAGAAAATTCTGATTTCTACAGACAGGGGAAATAGAGGAAATAACATGCTTGCAGCTTGACTAAAATTATACAATGAGTTGACATTACAACTAAGAATAAAATTCCAGTGTCCTGATCTTTATCCTCATGATTTAACTGCTCAGCCTTGCTTCAAGGTTAATAAAACCTGCTGTTTGCATGTGGTAACTTGTGTAAGATTCCCACTTAACTAACAATTTCAGGTGATTTTGTAAGATGTATATACATCTTCTATACACGTATTCTCTCTTTGTCTGGACTTGCTAATTGTAATGCTTTGTTTTCCTAAGTGGAGTTTAGGATGTAGGCAATCAATATCTGTTTTTCCCTTCTGACAAAGCATGTTGTCAGTATTCCTGAAAAACCCCCATAATAAGGTTATGAATGTGAAATGCTATCAGATCAACTATAATTTTGATAGATACAAATGCCATTGAATATTTTAGTATACAAGTATTTAAGTTCATGGAGCCTGAAATTCTGCCTTAAAAGTGACGGTATCATCAACCAACCTCAGTAAGGGTGATTATGGGAGGTAAGAGAGAGGCCAAGGAGAAGAGCAGGAAGGGGAGCTCAGCTGGGTGTCCAGGCAGTCGGAATGCTGTCGTGCCCAGGCTCCGAGGCAGCCCGGAGCCGTGGGCCAGCCTTGCCAGTGCCAGCCCAGGGCAGGGGTCAGTCACAGAGTCCTGCTGTCACTCTCCGTGCTGCAGCTTGTGAGACAGCATAGGTACCAAACAGCTTCCCAGCATTTGTGATTTTGCATAAAGTTAGCTGAGTAATGCTTGGGTGAATATGGAGTGAACACTGGGGATAGTGGAAATGTTTTTATGAAAAATATTACGATATTTGAATTATCTACTCAAAAGCAGGTAGCCTAAAAAGGATTACTCTGCACAAGTGGCAGCTGCTGATGCTGAAGGTTTATAAAGCTTGTATACAACGTAGGGCTTTGTTGGTTAGGTAGGGCTTTGTTGGTTAGGTAGGGCTTGCCAAATAGTTTCCGCAGAAGAGAGAGCTCCGTCAAAATCTGGAGCACTTTCCAAAAGTGCATGTAGTAGCCCTGGAGGCAGTGATGCTGGGTGTCACCCTCGAGGGCAGTCTTGCTGCTCAGATTGGCTTTTTTAACACCTAGGTTGGTCTTGTACAGAATGAAAATTGCACTGTAGGTTATATAAGTTATATTCACTTCTCTTTCTCAAGCATGGGCATAGACCTATTGTAGATGACAGCAGAGAAGGCAGTCACGGGTAGTTCTCAGTATTTCCTAACTGCACTCCCAGAGAGCAAACACTTTACTCTTTATAGCTTGGCACTATTGCAAAATCCTTATGAACTGGAAAAGCCTAAAGGAATCCCTTGCCCTGTGGTAAAACACTTTTGGGTACTGAAGATGAAACGTTTTGGAACTGAACGTGCATGTTAGAGACAAAATAAAGTGCCTCTAAATGTAACTTCTCAATTGGGATAAAGGCAAATCTCTGTGTAATTCATGCCATAAGGTAGGTAATAACAACTGGCAAATCAGTATTTGGATCCAAAACTTTCTTAATACATCATATGTAATTTTAGTCTTTAATAGTAAAGTTGATGAGTGTTAGCACATGTTTCTATATAATTTCAATGTTAACTATCAATTTTTGTTGGAATAAATCTCTTTATAAAAAAGTGTGTATATTCAGGCAGAGTTAGTAGTACATAGTCAGCCTTTTTTTTTCCCCTGTAGTGTTGTATTTTTGTAGTCAGCAAATTTGATACACCAAAACCTTTCCCAACACCATTCCCTCCACCCTGGCCATCTACCCAAAAGACAAGCAACTTAACAGCTATTAGATGCATAAGAAGGACTTCAGATAGGATATCGTGTGTTGCAGCTCCGTTTTGTTGGTTTGAATCCAACTGTGGTGTCTGGTGACAAAAACTTGTTACTATCTGATGCCTCTGGAGCTGATTTCGGTTCAGAGAGCAAAGCCAAAGGGCAGGTGCTAACATAAAACAGCTCATCAGCATGGTCAGTAATACATGTCCTGCTCTGAAGAGTGAGCAGGGAGACCGGATTCTTTTGGCATTTTCTGCTAGTCAAGATGATGAAAAATTTTGTTCTGCTTTGCCTGTGGTACCCTTGTTCTAGGGATAGGACTTCATTCTTCAGGACTGCTGTTCTTCTTAATTCTTTATCATTCAGAGTACCATTTTAATAATGTTCATATGGCTGGAGCTGGTATTGATACCTGTAGGTAAGCTTATATAGCCCTTGCTGTAGTGAAATCTGATTTTTCAATTACTCATAATTCTTTTTTTCAAACTTCAGTTGTTTGTGATGAAACTTTTCATGCTGAGTATCTTCCTTAGGCTGATATTTTTTAATTTTTTTTTGGCACCGCTTTAATTGAAAACAGTTCTTCTGTTTCT
This sequence comes from Anhinga rufa, assembly GCA_013400875.1. NCBI lineage: Eukaryota > Metazoa > Chordata > Aves > Suliformes > Anhingidae > Anhinga > Anhinga rufa. The sequence goes on along the minus strand of VZTV01070803.1, from coordinate 10,815 downwards.
GAGAATGAGGTTAGGGAAAAATGTTACTTAACCGATGCTGAATTCTTACATCTGTTTTATTGAGGCGTTTTAGAGCCTTCATGCCTTGGAACAGGCTCTTGAGATGTGGGAAGGGGGGCTTAGGGGAGTGAAACTATGGACAAAGATGTGCCATTTGCAGTTTACTAAATCTGGCCACATTACAAGGTCCTGAAACTTGCTGTTTGCATACATTGAGCAGAAACTTGTTGAAAAGCTGGCAGCAAAATTGTCTGAACGTGGAGTTTTCATGAAGTGTGTTCCAAAGAGCGTCATGCCAGTGAGGCTTGGGATACATCACCCCTTGAAGTCTGTGAGCCTGTTCCATGCCTGCAGTCGCTTCAGCCAGCTCTGGGTGGATCAGGTTTCAAGCAAGAGAATTGACACTCAGGGACTTTCTCTTCCTTGGTAGAGCAGGTAGTGTAGAGAAGGAAGTTATCTCACTGCATTACAAAAATATTATGGCTTAGAACAAAGATAGGGACAGGCTGGGGTGGATTAAAAAAGAACATGCCTGTTGCATGTGTGCATCAGGGAGAGGTAGCAGGGTTTGAGGAGCATGAGCAAGTCTTCTCAGAAACATGGGTGGCAGCCAGAGCTCTCCCAAACTGTGTAGCATGGAGTTTTTCAGCTGTACTTTTATTTGGAGTTTTATTTAGTTGCTTTAAATGCTTTCCTGAAGGTTCTGGTAGAGAAGCTGGTTGGAACTGCTGCAGGTATCAGTGCTTCACAAGTTTGGAGGAGTAAAACTTAGGCCTAGCAGAGAAGCAGCAGATATGTGATGACTTTACTGTGCTAGCTATTCCTTCTTAAGTTATTTTGGGACAAAAACCAGGAGACCATGGTCTTTATCTGGCATATGTGCAGCAGGCTGGGGAAAGGAGCAAGTGGACATTTATTTGGATAGAAGGAAGGGCATGAAGAGGCTGGGGAAGATGCTGAGGTTTAGCTGTCGATGTAATCAGTGATGGGATGGAGGGAATAATGAAACTGGCACCGGGAAGAGAGGTGCATCCTTGCAGAGCTGGGTCCAGTGGGTCTGCTGTCACTCTGGTTGTGGTTCAGGCACTGAATTCACCCCCTGCCTCATCCTGTTCCATCGTAAATGCTCAGCTGTTGCCTTGTTAAATAGAGAGATGATGAGATTTGCTGTGGTAAAGTTGACCCTTGTTTCCTGAATACAGGACTGAAGATAAGCATTCTGGATTTGACCCCTTGAGTGCTAGCAAGAAGTAGCTCTGAAGCCCTCCAACAAGGGATATGGCTTGTTGTGATATTTGCTGTGGAAACTGAGCTGCATATGATCAATGAAGTAAGGGAACAGAAAGATGAAAATGGCCTTGTGTTTTAGGCAACTGAGTCCTGAAAAGAATGAGTGTTCCCTTGCTGCTTCTCTGCATTATTTTTTTTTTGGATGCTAGGCAGATCATTTTAAAGGGGGAATTTTCCCAGGAGCCAGTCCCTCATGTTCCTCACGTTCTCATGTCTTGCTTAGGAAACAGGTTCATTTTTAGTTGAGTGCCTGGAGTCACAACAAGTCAACAGGAGCAGTGTGTTAAACTTGCTAAGTGATATAAAATTCTTACTGCTCTGGAAAAGTCAGTTATTGGATGCCTTGATGTGTCTAGCAACATTTAAAGGTCGCTTCTGTCGATGGCAGTCTGAATTTCTTCTTCCCCCTTTCCCCTCTATGTTGGGATGAAGTTCTTCCGAGGGTACGGCTTCAAAAGCATTAGTTAATATAACTACCCTGATTAGCGCTCTTTAAAAATAATACTAGAATCCAAAAAGCAAAGATTGATGGTAAAAAGGAAAATTTGAGTGCTCTCATTTATGATAGGATCATCTGAGGCATAGGAAATATGGATGCCTGTAAGTGTTTTGGTATCATCTGCAACAAGAGGAGGGAACTGAGGCACAGTGTAGATTTTTGCAGTTGCCTGAAATTGTGAACGTCTTGTGTTTCTTATTAATTTTGTGGCTCATGATTGGAACAGACTGACATTGCAGCAGGAGGAGAATGAGAAAGTGTTGCCAACTTTTATTACCGCTTATTTTGGTAACTGAACATTGCATTTTTAAGTTAGGTCTTAACTTCAAACTGTGTTTGAAGTGCAGCAGAACCTGTTTGCATGGAATAGTAGTGAATTGCCCATAGGAGAAGCCCTTGCGCTTGGAGAAAATTTGCATTTAGTGTGTGCATTAGAAATGTGTCTATATAAATGATGAGTAATTCATGATTCTGCCTTATGTATATGTTTATAGTTGATATAATATATTTGATAGTTTATTTCTATAAATGTTATTATTATAGAAAATATTGGGTTTATATACATATATAAATCCCCAAATGTATCTATCTATTTAAAAAAAAAAAAAAACATTAAAGCAATATTTGGCCTTTTTGCTATGGAGAGGAATTCATGCTGGCAGCCCTGTTTTTGTTGAGTGGGCTTTAAAAGGTTTCTCTTCCCTCTCTCTGAAAGGGAGGTTAATCAAGGTTTGCATAAATTTGTGATAACAAATGCTTGCAATTCTCTGAGTGCACAGTAAACCAAAAATAATTTGAGGACAAGGTTATCAGGATAAATCCAGAGAGTATTCTGCAGTAAGCTAGGAGCTATTTAAAAACTTTTGGCTGCAACTCTCCAGTAAATAGCAATCAGACTTCCAGAAATGTCTGGCAGTCACCAGCTCCAGTTGTTCCTACGGTTCATACTTCGTGATCTACCAAGATCATTACTTGAAGATCTAAAAGCTCTTCTGCAGTGCATAAATGGGGGAGAGTTTCTCCTGGAAATGGTTGTTCGTGGTGTACTGAGCACTTTTGGACACCCAACCCTTGAAAGACATCTCACTTTTAATTTTCCAGAGTTTCGTTAAGTTCAGAATACTGTCTTACAATTACGCAACCTCCAAACTTACAGCACTGTTCACTTCTCCTAGTGTATCGTTTCTCTGCCCACTGGTGACGTGGCTGCGGAGGCATTATTGTCTAGGGGAGTGTGAGCGTTGTGAATTTTTTTCCATGAAGAATCACACATTACTCTGATTACTGTCTTTGTCAAAATATTCAAGCTGTTTATAGCTAGACCAGTATCACAAATTCACCTTGATGGATTAAACTATACATTCATTACATTTAGTATACTATATAATAGTCAAGAATTATTAATTACCTTCATCTGTTTTGTTCTCTATACCTTTCAGGGCTTGTATTTTTCCTTCTATTCTCTATTATAAACTCTTAAAACAGATGCATGCTTTCCCTATATGCATGTTACGATGCCTTGCGCAGAGGTAGGTGTAGCTCAGATCGCTGGTAAGTAACCTAGCGACTTCATTGCAAAAGAAATAGTGACTGGCAAGTACAGCTGACAAGTGTTTGACTTGCTGGTGTTGTATTAGTAAAAGTAACTTTGATATTGATAAGTAAAGCTACTATTTTGTGTGTTTTAAATACTTGCATGTGCCAGCAATGGGTTTAAAGGTGTTCTTTGAATTCAAACTATGTCCTCTTTGAGCATGTATGTGTCTTAAAATAATTTCCCCAACAGTCCTGTGTACCTGGCTTTAAATCTGTTGAGGGTGGAGGGAGGAATGAATGTGAAATTATAAGATAAGATACCAGTGTCACTACATCTCACTTTTATTCTTGAAAAAATTATTTTGTACTTCTGAAAACTTTTGTTGCTTGCATTCCTTCCTTCTCCCTTCATCCTGTTTTAAACGGGTAGGATTGGAACGGGAATTTTTTTCCATTTTGTAAATGAAGAATTAATTTGAAAAGAGGAGATTCTAGAATCCTATGGAAAAGGTGATGTGTGAGGACCATGAGGACAGTCGAGCAGTGGAGCAGGCTGCCCAGGGAGGTTGTGCCATCTCCATCCTTGGAAGTTTCCAAAACTCAGCTGGACAAAGGCCCTGAGCAGCCTGGTGTGACCCCGTAGCTGCCCCTGCTTGGAGCAGGAGGTTGGGCCAAAGACCTCCTGAGGTCCTGTCCAGCCTGAATCATCCTGTGATCTTATGCTCTGAAAAATTACTTCTTCCTTTCTGCTCAGCTTTTAAAACTTCTCTGTCTTTTCCATCCTCTTCATCTGGTTTCTTTGAGCCATCAGTTTGGTCCTGGTAGTGTTTTTCTTTAGTGGTCTAGCTTGATCATTTTGTTGTCAAAGTCGATGCTGCAATTAAACGTTGCTCCCACTTTGCCAAATTTTTTGAATGTGTTTCCATGTTTATTTCTCTCCCCAATTTTCTCTGATTGTGTTGACAAAAAGATATTAGAGAAAATCCCACTGTCAGTGGGATTATACACATTCACTGCGCTCCCTCCCATTCTGACCACAACAATAAAGTACCAGGACAGTACCCTGGGCAAAAGCCAGGGGAGTTTTCTGTTTAAAAAAAAAACAAACCTCAAGATCCCTGCCCCCCCCTCCCCCAAATACCAAATAAACAACTAACACCCCCCACTCCCAAAAACACCACCAAAAAACCCGTAAACCCCCAACACCCAGCAACTCCTTTTTAATGCCTCACTAGTGAGTTTCTTGTTAGCTTGAGGTTTGCTGGTCCAAGGCTGATCGCTGATTGAGTCAAACAGCTGTAAAATTGAATCCAGCACTGGATATGTTGCAGTTTTCCCCGCATTTCTCATATTTTTTTCCCTCTCTCACGCTCTTCTTTTCTAGCTTGCACTTAGTTTCCCAGCTTTCAAATAGTCGTAATACAGTGGTATTGCGTTTTATACAATACCTTGTTTTTTATACTGTGGTCGCATATGCAGCTTCATTTGTACTGGACAGTCTTCAAATGTGCAGCAGAAATACTGTTCCATCTGAGAAATTGTATTGCTTGTGTCTAGAGGAGTTGAAATAGGTGTTTCCAGTGGGGGCCAGGAGTGGAGCTAATAAGACTGTGAAGTTTCCTTCCTTCTTTAAGATGTTCCCTTTCTATATTTTTTTAATATACTTCTTGAAGTGAATTAATGGTTTGTTAGAGTTGTTCTCAGCTTTATTTGGCAACTTTATAGCTTTTTGATTCAGGAATGTGATACATAACTTGCTTTACTTAATTCTTCAAGGTGGCTGTCACCAGCTATGTCTACTACTTCAGTTCATGTCCATACCTCGAATCCTGGGGTCAGGTTTGGGCCCTTCAGCACAAGAAGGACACTGAGGTGCGGGAGCGTGTCCAGAGAAGGGCAGCGGGGCTGGGGCAGGGTCTGGAGCACAAGTGTGCTGGGGGGCGGCTGAGGGAGCTGGGGGGGCTCAGCCTGGAGAAGAGGAGGCTGAGGGGAGCCCTCATCGCTCTCTGCAGCTGCCTGAGAGGAGGCTGTGGTGAGGGGGGTCGGTCTCTTCTCCCCAGTCACTGGTGATGGGATGAGAGGAATGGCCTCAAGCTGCGTCAGGGGAGGTTTAGGTTGGGTATGAGGAGAAATGTCTTTCCTGCCAGAGCGGTCAGGCGCTGGCACAGGCTGCCCAGAGATGTGGGGGAGTCACCATCCCTGGGGGTGTTCAAACACCGTGCAGACGTGGCCCTTGGGGACATGGTTTAGGAGCCTGGGGGTGTTGGGTTGGTGGTTAGACTCGATGATCCCAGAGGTCTTTTCCAACCTTAATGATTCTGAATCTATTCTATGATTCTGTGTTTTCAGAGGTTTCCGGCTAACAAAGTTATCCCATTCTTTAGCATCTGTGTGCAAGTAAGAGAAGTAAACCCTATCTGGAAATGTTAAATGTATAAATTCAGTGAGACAGTTCAAAGGTGTTGACTTAGTTTAGAAATGTTTCTGTAGCTTTTCAGATGAAATAATTTTTGGGGGTGTCTTTATACATTTCTGACACAGCCATGGTGTCAGAAGCTTTGATGGGAATGCAGGTCTGCAACTGAGCTTCAGGCTCGTGGGAGAAGGTGGTCTCCTCATTTTGAACTTCAAAATAAAGCAAAAAAAAAAAGGCAATCTAATGGCATAGGTGGGGCTTCTGCCCTGAAAAAAAGCCTATATTGTTTTACACATCACAGTAAGAACTCCTGAGATCTAGTTCTAAAAAAGAGGATTAATAGCTTAAACTGAAATAAACAGTATTTTTGCAGTGAATTGAGAAGTATGCTTGTTTATTATCTTAAATCTATGTAGTTTAGTATTTGTATTCTTTTTCAGTGCAGTGACGTCTGAGAGGTTGCGCAAAGTGTTGGAGCTGGGGTTAATCGCAGGAAGCAAAGTGGAAAAGACTGTCAAAGAAAGGAAAGAAAAATTCGTGTATACAGTTTGGCTAGGCAGCAAAGGGGACTGACTGCCTTTTATTTAAAGGCTGTAAACACTGAACTGGGGAAGAAATGTTTTATGGTATTACATAGAACCATTTATAGGAATAAGTAGATGAAGTTGAACAAAGTAATGCTTAGGCCCAATATTAGGGAAAAAATCTTAACATTGAGGTTTATTAGATTATGGAACACTCTTCCCAAAGGATGTGGTTCAAGCTCCATTACTAGTCCCTTAAAATTAGACTGGATAGAATAACAAAATGTACTGGAGGGAACACTGTTGCATGGGTAGGGGATGAACACAGTTACCTAATGGGTCTTCGCATTTCACTTGCTTCCATGATTCATTTCCTGAAAAACTGCTTCCAGAATGTGTTAATGACATCACGGCCCCAGCCTCCTCGGACACGTTGGTGCTTCTCAGTGCTGCAGCTTTCAGAGAGTTTATTTGGAGGTTTCCTGGGCTGTCTCTTTTTTTTTTCCCAGTGGTTCCTATAGCTCAGCTGTTCCCTCCAGCTTTCCTGTTCTGCTGCAGCATTGCCGAGAGCGATAGGGATGGGCAAAAATCAGGTGCCTGGGGTGTATTTTAAAAATACAGATACACAGACATGATCTGGGCTGTTCCTGGAGAGTCTGGGATCAGGTGCGGGGCAGGCAGCAGAATTTGTGTTGCAGAGCTTGGCTTCACAGAAATGACTACCTTCTGCTTTTCTTGGCAAGTAGGATGAAATACTCGTCTCTGTTAGAATGCTAGTATTAGGTGTGAAAAACCCCAAACAAGTAAGTCATACTCAGTCTTATATTTCAATGAGCCGGTCTTGGTGGTTTTGTTGCACCAATTTGGTGAGAAGAAAATAGCTTGGTTTTTAAAACTTGTCTTCTACAGTTTTTTTTTAAAACATTTAAAGATGCCATTTAAAACATGCTCTCAATCTTTCTAAAGTATTGTGGTCACTTTTCTGTAGCATTTAGGAATTAAATACTGAAAATAAAGTATTATAATAATGAAACATCTGAAATATAATGAAGCACTTGAAATACAATAAAGCACCTGAAATAAAGCCCACAGCAATCCACTGTGTAAATTGTTGAGATATGTGGCTTTGACCTTGCACAGCACTTTGCACCAAGGACTAAGTGGTAGCTGGATAGGATTTTAAGCCTAGATACGCTGTTTCAACTGATCACGCATTTACTCTGATATACATCCTTTACCTTTCCTATATTCCAAACAGTAAATAGAGTCAAGATGGACTGGTACATAGCTGTTGTCTCAGAATGCTTACAGCACTGCACACAAGCTTTTAAATTTAGTATCTCCCATGTGTGAATTCTTGCTGCAGCCTGCTGATGACTTACAAACCAGCTAGCCTACTAGTATTTAAAATGTGAATTTATTTTGCTAGAGTGTGTGTCGCCCAGAAACTATTCATTTGTAGTTGTTTCTAAAATGTCTTTCCTTCTATGTTGCAAGCTGGCTTGGGTTAATTCTGTTAGTCTCATGCCAGACAGTGGAGAGCATGCAAAATATTGCGGAAAATTAAAAATTGTTACTTTTGTCATTTGTATTACTATTTCAGATACAATGTTGCAAAAATTGTCATTTGTAAGAACTTGTGTCAACTGAAAAAGTTACTGCAATAAAAAAGTTAACTGCAAACAAAAAGTTACTGCAATATTTAGGACAGCCATTTTTCATTTCTGAATTTTATAATTTCCCTACCTAAAGAACCTACAGTGTAATCAGATCCACTTCTTCAGTCAGATTGTGGTTTCTGTGTACATCGGTGTGTTTATATTCCTTACGAGTTTAATGTTGCTTGAGGATGGAATACTTCACATGCAAGTTCATTAACCACATAAAAATTAGTCCATATTTCCTATATTTAAGCTTTGCTAGTTTCTTGCTGTAATGAGTCTTCCAAAAACTTGCAGTGGGACTTTCCTAAAATTAATGCAGCTGCTGTTTTTACAGACTTTTAAGCAAGTATACCCAGTTCTCCTTCCAATTAGCAGTTTTAAGTTGCTTAAGTAAAGACCTGAGGTGTTAAGGATGTGCTTATAAAGTATAAAATTACTTTGACTTGAGACATTATGTGGACTGCATCTCGGTATAGCAGTTCCCTCACTGATCCTGCCTCTCCCATTTATGATTCCATGGACTGCTTTTTCCTCTCCCATTCATTATCATATAACATCCCCGTGGCAACTTGAGAAATTGCTTACATGGAAAAGTAATCGTAGGAAAGTATTTATGTATTTTTAGCTTTCTTCTAACACAATGTAGCAGCTGGAAACAAGGACAAGAGCCAGCACAACATGAACTGCCAGCTCTCCATGGGCCACCAGAAAGTGTTCATCAGACCACAATGTGAGAACCGTTGAATTGACTTGAGAAACGTGACACACATAATAAGCATTAAGCAAATAAAAAAAATAAAACCCCAAAACCCTCAAGTTCCCAAAGCTAATGCTTGAATGTAGTAAGAATGAAATAGTGAATGTAATGTTATTGAATAATATGGTATTGACTGTTTTGGTGGAGGAAGTACATGATGGTATCAATTAGATGCAATGAAAATCACTTTTGCTTTAGTTCTTCATAATCTATATTTACTGCTGCCTTAGATGTTGCAGCATGGAACAATCTTCTAGATGCTGGAAGTTTCATAAATAGGAAAGCAGGGTGTGGAGCTAGGACTTGATTTGAACAGATTACTGAAACATAAGTTAGATCTGTTCTGTTTGGTGGGGGTTTTGTGGTTGGGTTTTCTTTCTGACATTTAACGCTTTTTTTACCGACTTCTCCAGCCTCATCTACTTGTGTTTTACTTTCCATTTTAGCAACAAGGGAGCAGGATTGTCATTTTGGAAACATTAAAATGACAGGAAGAGGTCAAAAAGATCTTTTGAAGATCTTGACGTCTACCAAAACTCTTACTACTTCCTTTTCAGTCTCAAAAGCAGCCCAGGGCTGTACCTCAAGCAGGTGCACTTTGCAAAATAGCTTTCGAAGCAATAAAACTCATTGGCAGGATGCTAATGATGTATGGTAGGACTTGGGTTGTGTGTATGGGGGAACAAGGAAAGGATGTGCTCTGTTCCCGAGCTCCAGTGATGAGAGAAATGAGCATACTCAAAAAGGCTATGCCAGCATTAATTGAAATTTAACGCTGATGTTTAAACTTAATGTGGGATAGGCCGTTCAAAGGAGAACTTGATGAAGTTCAGTTATTAATATGATCACATTTTGTAATGCTATTAAATAAAAAATAAAATTCTCCTCTTCCCAGAAAGAAACTTTGAAATAAGTAACACCAGCTTCCTCTGTGTTAATTTAATGCTCTTTCCAAGGAGAGAGCTCAGGGTTTTCCTTCCAAGCCTTTAGACTGAAGGTTGAATAAGACGCGTTCTGTGGAAGAATTACAACTAGTTTAATAACTATCCCATGAAAGCTCACATATCAGTTATAGCTCACAGTTTGTTGATATACTAGCTTGAAATAATGGTATGCAGTGCTAGAAGTTCAGTTGGCTATAAATTTCAATGCTTTATAATGCGTAAATTTTTTAAGTACCCTCTGTGCTCCTACCTGTACTTTGGTTTAAAAATGTCTTTAAAATCAAGCTCTTAAAATTTTGCTTAGTCACCAGGGAGTAAATAAGTGCATTTAAACTCTTCCCAACATAAACCTTACTTGTATCTTGTGGTTGTGTAACAGAGACCAGAGCGTTAGGCTGAGATTTCTGCAGAATTGTGTTTACATTAAATACCAGTCTAATGAAAGAAAGTTCTTTTTCGATGAATATGTCATAACTTCATTTTGCCATTAAGTGTTGTTCCACAGACTGTCAAACTAGATTAAAATCCTGGGTTTGTTTTCACGGCTTTGAACAGTCCTTTTTTAACCATCTTACAGAAGACCTCAGATTCTCTATTGCAAAAAACCAGTACCTTGCTCTTAAGCAAAACCTGCTTTCCTTGTTCTGCCTCACACAGAATTCTATGAATAGGGGAAAAAAGAAGCTGTGATGGGTAGTTTTGTGGAAGAGAAGGAGAAAACAGATCTGTTCATTGTGTTTTAAAGGTAAAAGCAGCCTCTTCCTTCTCAAAGTATCTGTGTATTTTCCAGAGACATATTAAAATTTTGCCAATTATTTCTATTTGACAAAAACTCCAGTAATGTGGTTCAACGTGGAATGGACTCAAGAAACAAAGTTATATTAAAGAATTGCAGTTAAAAATAGATTTCAAGTATTCTACAGAAAACACTAAATTCTCTAAATGGAATCAGTGCTCCAAATACATAAATGTTGAAGAGGCTGTTTTAGGGTTAAATATTATATAACTTCGTCACTTATGATTAGCACCAGAAGGGTAGTATTTGGTAATGTAGAGCTTTTTCAGAGTTCATAGAGCTTCAGAAGTGTTTTGGGTCATGATGCTATTGCAGACAATCCCCCTGCCTTCATCCTTTTCACGGGCAGTTGTTTAGTTTTGAGAAGTGCTGAGGCCGCCCCGCGAATC
>VZTV01070792.1:0-13399 GCA_013400875.1 Anhinga rufa | reverse complement strand
ACTATATAATTCTACTATTAAAATTCCTTATGCTATTGCTGTCATTAAAATTGCTATATTTAGTAATTAAGTTAGTATGTCTGGCAAAATAGAATGGAGGATTTGCATGAATGTATACATAAATGCTTGTGTGCATATGGGCATTTCTAGCCCGTTACACGCTTGATAACGGACAGATCTCAGAGAGGCAGGTAAGATTGTAGGAAGTGGAGCTGTAAAACTTCTAGCTACTGACACAGCTACTAGTCTGAAAGTTGCCCTGCAGAACAAAAGAGGACATAGAAAAGAGATGGTTTTATCAGAGGATGAACTTATTAGTAATGCCTACATAACTCTGGAGCTTTTGGACTTATTTTCTCTGGTGCAAAGCATGACTATATCATCCATAGACACTGAGCAACTATTCTATTTTTCTTCAGGATCTGATTTTTTAGGGACTGAATAGACTGATTAATGAAAATCAATGTTCCTAGATTTAAAGAGAATTTCTTTCTGGAATTTGAATCACAGTTGATAATATCTCATGTTTGCAGAATATGCAAAAAATGAACAAATATAGTAAACTATGGCAATATTTGAGTTATATGTAGTGTGTACCATAGATAAAATAGGTTAAAAACTGGAATATAATGAAGATATTATGATAACTTAGTGCATACCTTTAGTGCCACCTATACGCAAGCAAAGGTGCAAGAAAGTTAAAGCACATTCCTGGAAAGTATTTTGAATGAACTCTGTCAGCAACATTCACCCCCGGAGTAATTGCATATAAATTTATTAAATGGGAAGCTGCAAACTTGGTAATAAGTTATTGTCTTCTAGTTTAATGACGTAAGATTATTTTATCCTACAAAGAGTTCTTCCAATTAGCCAGCTTTACACTAAGACACAATAGTAGTTTTCTATCATATTGCTTTGAATGAGATTCTTGCAATTAAACTTTTGAAACCACCTTCATCATTTTAAAAGAAAACTTTAAAATCAAGCTTCAAACATCACAAAAGTTATTGTATAAGCACTTGGCTTATCAAATTTCAACTGTGAATCAGAGAGCATTTGAGCTAGCTTTTATTTCATTAGTTTTATCTGGTTTATATTTCATTTTGTGCACGTCACTTGCAAGATTTAAGTCTCAGTACTTTGCTATTGGAGTTGCTTTTTTTTTATTTCCAATATGACTTAATAACTGAAAGATGCCAAGTAAAATCTTGTTTGTAGTTGCTATTAACTTGCTGCACACAAACTATTACGCTTTACAGGAACTGAGTTTCAGCAGCAAGTACCTAGTCCTGTCGAGTGATTTTATTTTATATCCAAGTAGTAAGAACCGGTTGATAACCCTGTCTATGTCACCTGAATGTAAAATCACAAAACTGCAAGTCTCTTCATCATTCTTTTTGCTGTCTTACTAAAGGGTACAAAATACCTACATCATTTCTCCAAAGGCGGCATGAAGTAGAAGCTATAGTCATGCCAAAGACACGTAACTCAGACCATCAACTTTTGCCACAAAACCAATTAAACACGTTTTCATATTTCAGTGTCTTTACCACTCTATATTACTATTAACAGTGTTGAATTCAAGCATCGCATGCCGTATAAAATCTTGTATTTTAGTAATATATGCTGATATTTGGTCCTTGCTCATGGCAGTAAGAGTTGCATAGGATCTTTCATGCAAATCAGTTGACAAAGTGATTCTCGAAACAGATGCAGAAACAAGGATGCAGGTAGGTCAGGTCACGTCAGAAGTATTTGAAATGGTTATAAAGCCTTGATCTTCTGTCTTCAGTCCCTCAATGGTTAACAGGCAAGTAATGCAGACATCCACTATAAGAATATTACAGTGTTAATGCTGCAAAATAGGGAGAGGATTTATGTTTATAACAGGTCTGAATCTAAATGATGACTGTTGAGGAGTTAGTGATGTATCTTACACCATTGTATTCTGCCCCTTTAGAGAAAAAACAAGCGCAAATGCTATAGATATCATACCTTATAACAACTCTCCCCTTCCTCAATACATACAGGCTCATCTGGCATTTTGGCTTCAGAATGGAGCAGTCCAAATAATATTAGGGTTGCTGGCAGCAAAATACTTCCCGTGTGCACTCATAGGTTATAAAAACACCTAACCAAACAACTCTGTAGATAACAAAAATCCCAGTGACCTCACAAGGGTCAGGATTTCAGCTCTGGAATTAAGACACCAAAATGACTGCTCTTTCTACAGAGCTCAAAGAGGGATGCTTCTCAATCCTTTCTCTAGATCATGCCTTCAGCTCTGCTCAGAATATCTCTTTCAGTGTCTAATAATCAATATTCATCTGAGAACAATGAGACAAAGAAGCATCTTACAATGTGATTTCCAACCCGCAAAGAAACTCTTTTTTAAAAATTGAAAATATTATAATTCATTTTCAAGCTTTTCAAGGAAGAGACTTTAAACACATCACTGATCTCTAAGCATTGTTTAAGTTGTCCTGTAATTTGAGGTTCCTTTTTATGACATATCTGAAATAGATCTCGAGTAGGCCATAGAAAAAGAATACCATCTCTTTAAAAAAATCGATAGCTTTCAAGGCCCAGAATGGCCTCTGTGCTGAGATTAATAAAGCTTGACAATACATTCTGAATGCAAGCAATGACTTCTATTACAAGGGGAAAAATGAAAAAGCTGCTATTACTGACATAGTCAATAGATTGCACCTCAGTGTATACTGTACTTTCTACATTTTTAATATAAATGTGCTCAGTTTCAGAGATGGGAGTATTATCAGCATTCATTTTACTCGAGGCAATAATGTGAGAAGTTGTGTCTTGTGTAATAAATAAATAACCCGTCTTTAAAACCATTTACTCAGATTGCTTTCCCCAAATGCTTATTTAGAGGTACTCTGGAAGGTGTCATATACCAAGATAGCCATGTTATAAACATTTTATAAAAGGTGGTTTCTTTATTTTATACATGATATAATTGTTTGTGGGGTATTTTTGCTCTGGTTTTAGAAATAATATAATGGCAGTCTTGTACAACAGTGGGATCGTATGATAAGTTGTAAAATGTGGCTTGAGGCCCCCCTGTTTCTCAGGCGTTCTTGGTGGCCATGAAGACCTGCCATTAGAGGCCAAAAAGCTTTCCATCGTGGCTGGCAGTTGCCCCTCTTTCAGTTTGAGACTTATCTTTTTCTACCATCATATTTTTCTGGACTTGAAAGAATGGAAGAAATTATCTTCTCTCTATAAATATACATATTCAGATCTTCATAATCTTTTAGCACCCACTCGTACTAAGAAATGATCTTCTCTGTGTAAATGGATCATGTTAGATGGCACTTAATTATAAAATAAGACACTGAGTTAATTCATGCTTTGTGCGGTCACTTCTCTGTATCTGTCTTGGCAGATATATTCATGTGAGCAAAACCTTTTCAATCTGTTCAGAAGGATAGGGAAGGAAGTGTATATTGCAGAGGTAGTTTATAAGAACATAAAAATGAGAAATAATCAGCAAACTTTGAATTTCTTCTAACAATAGCTAATATTGAACGAGGTGTATTGCACTCGTCTGATCCCTGGCCATAACAGATTTTTCTTTAAACATAATCAGAACAATGGGCCTGATATATCTCTAATGCCTCTTTTACATCAGCACAAATGTGCTGATTTCATTGGGGCGACCCTTGATTTACACTGTTGTAAAGAAAGAAGAATCTGGCTGTAAATATATAAGGGAGAGAAAGCATAACTGTCTTAGACTTCTAGAGACTCTAAGTATAAAACAGAGGAAGATTTATTCAGAGGGCTCAGGGGTTGTAGCTAGCATAATAGGCTATAACGGAGCACGGGAAATGGAGGCTGACTTGAAACAGCATGGTTTTCTGCTCTGTGGCTAAGCTATCCATGGCTCAAGGTGAAAACTCCATTGGTTAACAGATAGACATGTTTCTGACTATAGTTTAAAGAAACAGGTGGAGGTGAAGCTATAATGCCATTTACACATTCCTAATTCTATATTCTTCTAGTGCTAGACCTGGTTTATAACTCAGAAGAGTCTTCCCCTCCTGAGACCTCCCACTTTAAATGGCGGACTTTGAAGTCAAACCTAAAAGTTTATTCTTTGTCTATTCAGCAAAGAAAATTTCTTTTCACTAGTAAGGGTGCTCTGTATAAAGTCTTCTGCAATACTTTAGGTCACACAGGGAAACCTAATTTAGAAATATTATGGAAGGTAAAACTTACCATTTTCTGTCCTAGAACTCAGCACTGATCTGATTACTTTTGACTGTGATTCCAGGTTATCTACCTAATTTGTCTACAGTGTTATTACTAACATGTGTTTTCCCATGAGGAACATGTTAATTTGGTTGTTGCCCTGGGGAAATCTAAACAACAAAAAAAGATTAAGTACAAGAATTCTTTGTCATAAAAAGGAACACCATATAGAAAATAAATGACGGGCTTGTATTTAGAAGAGTGTTGAAATCAAAGTATTTTCAGTCTGCGCTTTCCAATATAAATTGCTCGTTTCAAAACATAATGCTCTACATAATTAGATCACACAGTTTCAGCATCTGGGCTGTGTATCAGTCTGGTAAGTGATGTGGTAAAAGCTATGGGTAGCAGGAACAGTGAAGGAAACCGATGCCCACCTACAGAGCTTCAGAGGGACAGCCTCTCACGCCTGCATTTCCCATTTTCTGCTGGACAGAGGCGCTGTTTTCCTGGTGCTCTTTCCCACCTCCCCTCTCTGCGGCTCTTCCGTGGGCACAGAAATTGCCAGAACTGGAGCAGTGGTGACAGTTTTGATGGTGACATAGTTTCCATCTTCTACCCTCCCATACAGCAGGGAGGCCGTGAGAGAATTCAGCCTTGAGCTGCATTAGCGATTGCCCACTCATTTCATCTGAAGCGCAGTCATCTAGCTAATGACAGCATTTCTTTATCTGGAGATAACGTGACAGATAAAATGGGGTTCTCTGGATCACACCATGTATGCGCATCAAAAGATTGTTTTAATTTCTAATTGAGTATGTCAGACCAGCAGACCTGAGACCCCTTCCAGCTCCTTCCAGTACGGAAGGAGAATATAAGAAAAATTCCTTAGCAAGTGCTCTTGTGCTTTTGCTCAAAAGAAAGGCCGAGCAAATGCTCGCCGATACATTGATTGTTAGCACATTTTCCAAATAGTTTATAAAGGTACAGAATGTGTTATGGAAAATTGTGATTTGCATGGAAAACAATAACTCTACAGTTTCTTCAGCAGACATATCCTTTATTTAGGTCATGTCATGGTTGTTTCAACATAAAGAAAACTGTATAAAACTAACTTTGGATTGCTTATGTTGAAAAAGTAATTTTCAACATAAAAAGTGATTTTTGTTTAAGAACGATGTACCATTATTCCTACTTATTGTTTTCACTTAATTCCTTGAGTTTGTAGGTGTAGTTTTGTTACAAATGACTGAACTTCAATAAAACTCAGATGTGAGTTTCAAGTATTATTACAAATCCATTAGTCTCTTGGAAGCAAAGTGTGAATGAAGAGCCTGGGCAGCTTCTATTATACCAGAGAACCAGATAATCGAATATATCAAGCTTTTTAAAGTACAGATCCATTTCTTCATATTTTAAAAGAAATAAGCTCTTTTGAAAACATTATTTTATGTAAAAAATTAAATATTTTTTAGCAAAAAGCTGGGTGATGCTTTAATACTCTACTGGATTTTGCCACTATGCAGGCTCAGAGAAAATTGTTGCTTATCTAATTTTACATACCCTGAAAGCAATTTTGAAAAATAGGAGTCATTGAGTAGTATCTTTACTAGTGCCATAAATCAGAGACTTATTTGCATACAAATGAAAATTCCAACCAAAGTGCACTAAGAAGTAACAGTGCCCTAAGCTAGGGATCAGCATTAAAATATGACCCCAAGTTTTCACCCTGAAGTAAACCAGAAATCAGAAGATATCCTCTACTGGGAGATATCTTCTATGCATTTGTTGTTGGGTTTTTGGTTTATTTGTTATTTTAACTCTGAACACATTCACAGAAGGATGAAATTATTCACTGGTCTTTGAGATTATGCCTGCAAACAATTCATTAAAATCTTATCATTGATAATATCAAAAAATACATGAAATATTCAGTAGATAAATCACATCAACAAGTTGTGGTCGTAACCTGTAGCAATGTTAATTCAGAAATGCGTATTGAGATGTGTGAAGAAGCGGTTGCAGAAGATGGAGGTGAATCTCTGTGCTTTCTGCTAACCAATTTTTCAGTGTCATTCAAAAGAGGCAGTGGTGAATTCTGAGACAATAAAATCGAAGCTCATCAAAGAATCACAGGATGGTGGAGGTTGGAAGGGCCCTCCGGAGCTGCCCCCGTCCAGCCCCTGCGTGAGCAGCACGCCCAGAGCAGGGGCACAGGACCGCGTCCAGGCGGGGTGGGAATGGCTCCAGGGAAGGAGACTCCACAGCCTCTCTGGGCAGCCTGGGCCGCTGCTCTGGCACCCGCACAGCAAAGGGGTTTTGCCTCAGATTTCAGTGGAACTTCCCAGTGGCAGGGGCCACTGTATCCCCAGTCTTCTTTTTACTGCTGATGTATTTAAAGAAGCCCTTCTTGTTATCCTTGACATCCCTCGCCAGATTTAACTCCAACTGGGCCTTGGCCTTCCTTGTCGCTTCTCTGCAAACCCTGACAGCATTCCTATATTCCCCCCAAGTGGCCAGTCCCTTTTTCCACATGTCATGGAATTCCCTCTTCCATTTGAGTTTCACTAGAAGCTCTTGGGTCATCCAGGGAGGCCTCCTGGCTCCTCTGCCTGACTTCTTCCTGGGAATGCATTGATCTTGAGCTCGGAGGAAGTGGTCCTTGAATATTGCCCAGCTCTCTTGGACCCCCCTGCCTTCTAGAGCCACAGCCCATGGGATTCTCCTGAGCAGGTTATTGAAGAGGCCAAAGTTGGCCTTCCTGAAGTCCAGGGTTGTAATCCTACTTGTCGCCCTGCTTCTACCACACAGGATCCTGAACTCNTGTTGCTTTTCCAGCAAATACCAGGGTGGTTGAAGTCCCCCATGAGAATCAGGGCCTGCGATTGTGAGGCCACTTCCAGCTGTTTGTAGAAGGCCTCATCAACTACCTCTTCTTGATCAGGTGGCCTGTAGCAGACACCCACCACAGTGTCGCCCTGATTTGCCTGCCCCTTAACTTTCACCCACAAGCTTTCAAATCATTCTTCTTCTGTTCCAAGGCAGAGCTTGATGCATTCCAGTTCCCTCACATAGAGGGCAACTCCCTCACCTCGCCTTGCTGGCCTGTCCTTCCTGAAGAGCCTGTAGCCATCCAAGACCACATTCCAGTCATGTGAGTTATCCCAGCATGTCTCTGTGACTGCAATCAGGTCATAGCCCTGTGACCGAACACAGACTTCTAGTTCTTCCTGTTTATTCCCCATGCTGCGTGCGTTGGTGTACAGGCATTTCAGGAGGGCACTTGAGCCCGCAGGTTTCCCTGGAGTGGTGCACAAGGATCCACTAGATCCTTGTGCACATGACATTGGCCTTCTTAGGAAAAAAAAACCCAGTGAACTGGAACAAGGTAGAAAAAATCCCTGACACTTTAAAACACTGTAACAAATTCTGGGAGAAATTTGTAGGGTCAATATTGGAGCACAAATACACAAGTGGTCATTTTAGAGTTAGAATACTAAACTAAATCTAAGCTACAGTGGTCAAGGCAACACCACCTAATCAAAGGTCTACAGAAAGAGTTCCACCTACAGGGAACAGATGAAAGAGCTTCCAGATGAAACAGATTGGAAGGCTGCAAATGAGATATGTAATTTTTATTAAAAGAGATACAGCAATTTTCCCTGTGGTAAGGTCAGCAGATGAAAAAGGACTATATGCAAAGTTTTTAGAAATAGAATTTATTATTTAGAACAGTCCCTCCTTTTAATTTTTCAGTCTCTGGATGAGAGTGTAACTTTAATTACACATTTTCTTCTTTCAGTGAAGACTCCTCTCTGGGCTCAGGTTTGGTTTTTTAACCTTAGCTCCTTTTGGTGGTCTTTAAGCATCCCTGTAGTCCTGTTGACTTTGTGCCTACTTAAGTAAGCGCTACTGAATCTGCATAAAGATCATTGAATCAGGCTGAAGGGTGATTATAAATGTATACTAAGACCTGTATAAATGGACATAAAGGCTTTTATTCTTTATGTTCTTTACATAAAGAGCAGTGACCAAATTATTTGAATGAGTTGAGTATTGAGTAGATTTGTTGACAAGCTAATATCATTGTTGCTTGAAATTGCATCTCTGTTACAAAATTCATTCCTGTATATGCCGGTCATCATAGCAGTTTCAATGAAATTGTGTTTACATGGTCCTGTTTAATTTGTCTTCTATAAAAGAATGCATTTGTGCATCCTCTGTCCTGATTGAAGACTGAGCAACGACAATGTCAGTGGATCTAAAGGTTACGAGGTTACTAAGGAAGGATTAGTCAGAGGTCTGTCTGATCAGCAGATTTTCTTTGGCTGGCCAACACAGCCTTTCTCCAGTCCGGAGATAGGTCCTCCTAGAAAAAAGATGTTAAGTCTCTAGGCTCTTTATATTCAGTGTTTCAGTCAGAATTTAATGAGAAAAAAAAAAAAAGGCATTCATTATACCAGAACTAATGGCATCTTTTCCTTTATTTTATGTTTATATATTCAAATATCTTCATCTTTAGTCAGAAAGCAAGCCAAGGCTTTCTCCACCTTGCTCCAAGCTCCTTTGCTGCCATGCCATCCTTGGTCTTTCTTGCTTGAAACTTTGAACTGATGCACCATTGCAAACAAGGAAAATTTAAAGTCCTAAATTGGTTCCTGTTTGAGACATTCAGTTAGAAGTGCCTCAACTACAATCAACACCCACAGTTTAACAAACAGACATGATTACTTTGATTGTACCAAGCTACAGTGATGGCTTCAGGTTCCCAGGTTAGTCCTGCAAGAATGATTCGGATAATGCCAAAGAAGGAATGGGAAGTGTCTACAGATCAAAATAGAAATCAGTAAGGAGGAAACTGCTAAAGAGAGAGAGAGAAGGAAGATTATCACAGGCATGCTTGTGAGAGAGGGTCCGATGCTGGCAGAGAGCCTACTGGTTGCTAAAATAAAAGCTTGTTTTGGAGTGGTACAACAAACCAAACAGATTCATCTTCAGCCTGCTTTCTGGTTGAAGTTAATTTCTGTATGCAAAATTTCTTCTGCCCTGCTTCCATGTCTGATCACTAATAATTTAATTTAATCTCTTTCTGAGACCAGACTCAGCCATAATTCTTCTGCAGCCCTTCACCAGAAGCAGGGAATCACTTTTTGGAGGCTATCTGAACTGGCTGACTATGTCCTTCATGCAACAGAGAATCAAAATCAGTGAATCGGGCAAATTTGCTGCACTAAAGAGAATAATCAGCCATTATGAGGCCTGCTGGGTTGGCTAACCTTAGACTTCTGCAGAGACACACCCCAAAAATTACATGAGACATTCGGGTCAGTGGATCAGCCTACAGCTGCGGAAGGAGCTGTTAGAGATGCTTGGTGGAAAAATGCTTAACATCAGTTACTCCCTAGGAAGTTTAAGTCCTCTCAAACTGTCTCTTGAACAAAGAAGATCTATATAGAAAATAATAAATACGGACTTTGTGTTGTTAATATTCTGGAGGGATTACACTAGTATATATTTTATATTTTCAATATATTACGCAGTCAAACTTTGTATAATTCGCCAAGGACATTATAGCAATGTTTTAGGGGCTAAACTCTTCTCAGGAGTAAACAGGCACAGTGTCATCAAAGGAGACACATCATGCCCATTTCCTGTCTGGTTGCATTATGGAGAAGGAAAATCTCATTTAACACAAGTTCTACCCTTCTGTAATGTCCACGAACCAGGATAGAGTGCTGGCTGGGACATCAAATCAGTGATATCCCCGAACACTGGCTTTTAACTTAAGAATGTCTCCTGCAGACCTACTTAAAACTGATCCCTTGAGGTCTGTGGGAATGTGAGTAGATAAGGATGGTATAAAAAATAAATAGCCTCAGTTTACCCTCATTTAGGCTGTGAGGTGTGGAAGATATGTCAAAAATTGAGAGTAAATAGGTATAATTTCCATCATTTTGCACATAGTCTGAATTTTGCCAACTGTATGTAGTGCCACCACATGATTATCTTAAATTCAGTCTACTCTCAGAGGTGTTTAAGGGAGCTGCTGAACTACTATTAATATCTCAGTGGACCTGCTGTGCAATTTAGGAATGACAGTAATTTTGCTGTTGGTCAAATATTTAACATAGGGTTTCAGGTATTGTGTAAATTAGTATTCTATGCCTTGATAAAATCAACTTTTAGAATACAAATGGGTTTATTGTGGCAGTATTATTCTTCCTAGTTCATATTTTTCTGCATCACAGTACAGAAATGTGCTTTGCTAGGTTAAGAGTTCTTTTTTGAAGAATCCTAGGGAGAAATTAATAGAGGCCAAGAACTCTGTCTGAGGTGTATTCATTTAGCCAGATTGGAAGACCTAGTAAGTATTTGTTCATAGGATGCATAAAGCGTATTATAACCAGTGGCATTAGTTACATCCCTGATCTCTGGGATGGAACAGAAAGATCTGTTTACAGAACTAGTTAATTGAATATAAGCTGTAAAAACTTTTCAGATTGCTTATAACAATATGCCAGTAATAAATGAAAGTGTATCTGTTGTTTAAAATGAAACATTCATTTATAAAAAAAAGATAGTGTCTGTTCAAAATGAGGTATGTAAAACCAGTCATTTGTTCATTAAACCTAAATGATAATTTACATTGAAACACCTGCACATGCCCTCACCAAAGAACCAAAATATTTCTACACATGTAATGTACATTATCCGAAGCGATCACTGTGGCTTGACTGCATCCCCTAGTACATGCAGTGTAATCATTAAGTAATTAAAGGTGGCATTATAAGGGTGGAATTATACAGAATCAGGTTCCTGTTGGAATTTCGGCTGTAAAATATTTGAGTCAAATGTAGTGTGGCAGGCAGAACTTGAGTGAACACCAAAATGCCCCATTTTTTATAAAATCTCACAAACAAAAAGCTTTAAAGAATATCATGTGAGTCTTCCATTATGATTAGAGGTAAAACCAAGGAAAGCTGATTGTGTTTTTCAATCTATTGGTCTAAGACAAAAAAATAGCATTTAAGCTGCATTCCCATAGATCAGATTATCATGAGCAGTTACTTTTCCATACACATTTTATTTATATAAGGATGTTCCCATAAGCTACAAGTGTTTTCTTTTTGTTCATGCCAAATTGCGTGGCCGTGCTTAACAAACTGAGGTCATTCATGGCACAGTTGTTACAAGCTATTAAAACTCAGAGTGAAATACTTAGAGCATTCATTTTGCAGTTGGCAGAAATGCCGTGGGCTGATAAGCACTGGTGATTGTCAGCGGCTAAAAAAGAAAAGAAAAACCTGGGGCTTTAATGTATGTAAAGAACAGGTATATCAATAATGTAGGGTTAATTTAGCTAAATGTACATTTTAAAGACAAAGTATCGGAGGGAAGAAGAGTTGATCAGAGAATTCTTGACCATTCATTGTAGTTTCATAAAATGGGCTGGCTAATAAGCAAGGGGAAACCATAAAACGATCACCCTTCTTTTCTTTTCGCCAAATACTGAGTGATCTCTTTAGTGAACTAATTCCTGACTGTGATTGTTGAAATGGCAGGATAAATTGCACAGCTGAAGTTAATGAAGAACTCTGAGATCTGACAAATTTATTTCCTCTGACAAATACCAAGTGTTTATAGTACTTGCTTTAGTTTTAAGCCATTACAGGTGCAGCAGAGATGGAGGAATAACTTCATTTAAGAGTGATGATTTTGCCAGGGAATAACACAATCATCCTGTCAATCAGCAATATATTTCCTTTCAAGTGCAGCAATTAAATAAGCAATAGTATTATTAAGTTAACAAATAAGAAATAAAAAATAAAAAAAAGAGAACAGAAACATCTCAGGAAGCAAGGGAAAGCAGAAGGTTAAGACCTGGGCTATGGTCTAGAAGAGGTTGTAATTGCGTTGCTGCCCGGGTGTTGACTGCCTGATTGAACAGCCTTGGAGGTGTCCACAAGCTGTCAGGCCAGGGAATTGGAGTTAATGGACAGCTAATATCATGATTGAATGGTAAAAGTGGAGCCTGATCTCTTTGAGGATGGAAAATCAATAGTCTATTAGATTTGTCAGGATGACAGGGGGAGAAAAAAGCGAAAGTCTGCTGTATTTGCTTGCATTACCAGGGCTGCTCTAATTAAGCACCCACCTCGAGATGGAGGGGAACCTGGAGAATTGAAGTAGTAATGAGATTCAGGCTTGAAGTAAATGAAGTAACTGCAGCATAAGGCATGCTGACAGACAATTAAACCTCTTTATCAATGCCGCTTCTTTCCAGAAATAAAATCTCATATGGCAACTATAAAATAGGGCTGAGCCTGGTATGATCATAAATCTTTCTGCAGCTTCTGGTTGTGCACATTATTGTTCAAGTTGTTTTGGAGTTGTTTTCACAAAAATTGTAGATGCGTCGGCTAATACTGAGCTTTACTAAATGAAAGTTTCTGCTCCTGTGAGTACGTGTCCTGCCTAGAATTACTCTGCATCAGACCTGTGCTCTTTCACTATTAACTACTGATATCCAACATGACGCTCCTGGCTTGCCGATAGCACGGCGTAGCTGGGTACATGCCAGCCAATTCAGTGGCACAAGGTAGCTCTCATTCTTCTCTTTTTCCTTCTTGCCATCAGGAGGTAACTAATCTGCCTAATTCAATCAACACGCACATATCTCATCCAAACGTGATAGTAAACGTAATGCTTCTGGCATTGGGAATGTTAAGAACGAGCCCACGTTCACTGGAGTTCAGTGCTGCACGAAATTGCTGATCTGGATTAAACCTGAAATTCTTCAGGGCTTCAGATGGCTCACACGCATACAAATGTATAGTATTATTATTTCTGTTCCTTCTTTCCTAATCAGTGAGGTTGAGCAAGTGAAGGGCTCAAGACTTCTTGGGGGAGAACGTTTTACTTTTGCAATAAGCAGTGGCAGCAAAGGGGTGCCTTTCTTCTCCCAGCGTTTAAGCTGACCTCTGCTAGATGATCACATGAGAGTTCAGAGGCCACTTTGCATTGCTTTGCATCGTTTTTCACCAGGCAGGCTTATGGGGGAAGAAATTCCTTTACCTTGCAGCCCGCCTTTGCTCCACACCTGTAGTGACTGCTGTTCACTGTAGCAAATTGAAGCCAATCTGTTGCTTGCTCTGTTTCTTCGAGGCAGAAGGCGGTAGGTATT
>VZTV01070789.1:797-24958 GCA_013400875.1 Anhinga rufa | reverse complement strand
AAAGCCTGTAGCCAGCCATCTATGACCACATTCCAGTCATGCAAGCTATCCCACCATGTCTCTGTGACTGGAGTCAGATCATGGCCCTGCAACTGCACACAGACGTCTAGTTTCTCCTGTTTATTCCCTGTGCTTCATGCGTTGGTGTACAGGCATTTCAGAAAGGTACTTGACCCCGCAGGTTTCCCTGGAGCAGTACACGAGGATCTACTAGAGCCATGCACACCCTTGAGTTGGTTGGTCTCCTGGTTGTCATCTCGTGAGGCAGCTAAGGCATCTTTGTCACTGCTCTGGCTGGCCTGGCTTATTCCCCTGTTCTATGTGATGGCACTAGCATTGCCACTTTGGCCCCCACTCCCCAGCTCACTCAGTTTAAAGCCCTCCTCACCAAGTTGGCCAGCCTGCTGCCACAGATTCCCTTACCCCTACCAGAGGGGTGGATTCCATCCCTCCCTAGCAGGCTATGGTTGCCTAAGAATGTCCCATTGTCATTAAAAGCCAAAACCCTCACATTAGCACCAACCACGTAACCAGGAGTTGATTTACATTATTCGCCTATTTCTAGTTGCCCATTTTTCTCCAACAGGAAAGATGCAGGAGAAGATGACTTGCGCCCCCCCCAGGGCTTTCTAGTCTTCCTTAGTTCTGGCCCAGGCTCTAGCTTACAGCATCATTTCTGCCCACATGGAAGAGTAACAGCGGGTAGTAATCTGTGCTCTTCGCAAGTTGTGGCACCCTCTCAGTGATGTCTCGGATCATAGCTCCTGGGAGGGAGCAAACCTCTTGTGACTCCCTGTCAGGTCGGCAGATGGGCGCCTCAGTGCCTTTTAGCAGAGAGTCGCCCACTATGAGCACTTGTCTCTTCTTTTTGTGGTATCTCTTCTGTGTTGCTGGTACAGTTGCACCTTGCAGATCTTGCTCATGAGTGTCTGCAGCCGCTAAAGCTTCAAATCTGTTGTTGGTAGTGACGTTGGAGGGTGGGGGCTGTAGCAGAGCCCTGCTTTTGTGGGTCACCAGGGTCCAACGTGCCTCATCCTCAGTGGTGTCCGCTACAGCAATGTGATTCTGAAACCGTCCATCTCTGCCTCAGCTCCACTAACACTGCGCAGCCTTCTAACTGTCTCCTGCAACTCAGCCACCTGGCACAAAAGATCAACCTGTGCACACCTTGTGCAGGTACTTACCTTCACACCAGAAGGGTCAGGGCGCCCATGGCAACCTACCACCTGTACCGAAGCCTCCTTCCTTACCAGTTCCATCTGAGTGGATGCATCAGACATCTCTGTGCCCTTTGCCATGGGAACACTGGTTTTAGCTCTGAGGCGAGGGCTCACCATTGTGGCAGAGACCTCAAGCACTTCCCTGGACTGTGGGCCTACAAGTGGGATGCAGCACCCTCCCTGCTTGCGCGAACTGCCGCGCCACGCCCTGGCTGACCTGCCATACTGTTTGCCCACCCTGGTCGCCACGCTCCTGGTCCTTCACACTCCCTGGAGCCGTTTAAATCTCCTGCGGTTGTCCCTATAAACACCACCTGAAGCCAGGGATCTTTTCAGAGTATTTAATACAGAAAAGATAACATTCTTTAATCTCAGTTCAGGATCTGACTTTTGATATTACTTCAAGTAAAATTTGAAAGCACTTCTACAATACCATTCATAAAACACCGTCTGTACTTTTACAGCAAGCACGGGTTACAAAAGACACGTTAAAACCAGAATAACACCTAGATATGATATCAACTCCCCTCCTGTCATGTCTCTCCTCCCAAGCTAGTGTGGTATTTATTTACTGGCAGATCTACATTAATTTACAACCAAAGCATCTGTTTTGCCTAATTCGTTCTTATGCTGGGTCACAAGTTCAGCTGTACGTAACATACACAAACTTAGAAGTTATTTTAGAAGCATGCCTAGCATGATGTCCAATTACAAATTGAAGAAGCTCACTGCAACAAGTTCTTATATGTAGGTAGGTAGGTAGTGAGTTAGGCATTAACATTAAAAACTGGGCCATTTACTACAGAGAATTGTTGACATGTTTGCACAAGTGAAAATTTAGATATCAGAGATTGTATCAGAGATTCAACTCTGTACTTCAATGCACACAAAACATTATTACACCAAATGCATTTACCTGTACTGCAAGATCAGGATTTTGGCTTAATGACTGCATCATGCTTCTCATATAGGGTGCAGACAACATATTCTGCATAAGTTGTGGATTTTCTGTTATCTGCTGTAATAAGCTCTGCATTCCTGGTGTGTTGAACATACCAGCTTTAAAAAAAAAAAAGGTGACTTTAGTAAACATCCTGACTATCTTCAGATGAATTAGACTACCTAAAACCAGGACATAACCACTTGGTCTCCAAGAGGTTTAGTCCCTGAAATACACCTCAGTGTGGTTCTGCTTACACAGATGCATCTACCCTAGAAGTTAACACAGAGGCTGTATCCAACAAGTAGTACCACTAAGTAGCCATATTACTAGCTGTTTCCACATTTGCTTCCAAACAGGGAAATACTATCATTCATCTAGAGATTCCCTACCTTTGTTATTTTAAAGCAATACACAAGTAATATTATCCAAGTTTAGTTTTCATGTTTGTTTTACTACAGAGGACTTTCATACTAGTCCAATGTACTACGAAAGTAAATAGCAATAAAAACTAAAACCTCTTTCTAATAAAAGAATCATTTCAGCAAACTCCAAAATATGTGCAAATATATGTAACTGCAATAACACACACACACCTCCTAGTCCAGGTCCCAAATTTGGTACAGCTGAGCTCTGTCCCGTACTGCCAGAAGTGCTGTTTCCAGCACTACTACTGCCACCGCTCTCACCACTGGTGCTGGTACTTGTCGTGGAAGTCTGCAAGCTGGACTGAGGAGCCCATGGATTTGGTAGAGGATCTCTATTTTCTGTACGAGATGGCTGACTGTCCCCTCCTGTTGATGCATTGCTTACTAAAGAAGCAAATGGGTTACCTCCAAACTAGAGATGAAGGAAAGCAAACATGTATCATCTACTAAAGCCAACCGTTTTTTTTTCAATCTGCTATAAAGTAGCAAGTTACCATTCCAAAATTACACAAAGATAAATGTTATGTCAGTAATACTCACCATCCTACAGTAATTCACTATAAATATTCTGAAAAGATGCCAACATTGAGAGATACTAGCACTTCCAAAAAAAATTAAATCACTTTTCTTTTTGAAAGCAGTGTTGCTACTACATGGGTATTTTGATCACAGTAAGATTATAGCTTGCACACTGGTTTCCAACTTCAAAGCCTTTTCTTCCCATCTTGAGTTCCAAGTTACTAAACCCAACCTTAAAAAAAAATTTCTTGGACCTCACAGTTTTAAGGCAAAGAATTGAAGCAATTCAGATTTACATAATACAGAAATTCATCAACTTTAAAATAGCTTTTCCAACACACAGTGATATCTGTATTTCTTCAAGCTTAGAAGAGCACAGAATTTTTAAAATTTTCCTCTCAAGAGTAAGAGGCCACATAGGGACTTCAAGTTTCAAGAAATGTTTTGTCAAGTATACATTTAGAAATTTACATGCTTTTATTTTTAAAAAAATATTTACTTCCAGTGGCATTTGCAATCTTCTCTCACCTGTTCCTGTGCAGCGTTCAACATTGGCTCCTGAATATCTGTGTACATACGTCGCAAGGCATTGTATCCACCTGGTATACTTTCCAGGTTGCTCAAGGCTCGGTCTTGGTTTCGCATCATTTCCTGCATCATTGCAGGGTTTCTAGCAAGTTCTAGTGTCTAGGGAAGTGGAACGTTTAATCTGTATTAATAAGAAATTCATTCTAAAGTGAAAAAGTCAGCATTTGGCAATATCTCAGTTACCACTGTATAACCCAGTTTGAAATTATGATTAAAGCCAAATAAAGATGTCCACTTAGTGGGAGTCAACTGAATTAGGTATTTAGCCAGCGTTCTACCACAATCGTCACTACGCTGGCTGGGTCAGGAAGCACTGGCTGAACAGAAGAAAAACCTTGAATGAACTATTCTTTTCTTTCTTAATCTTTTCAACACAATATACTCCTACCATTTCTAACATAGTTACAACAAGTAGCCTATAATATGAACTTTAAAATTAATACCTACAGTTTCAAAAGTATCCATTTGTTTTTGATATCTTCTGCCACACAACATATCTTACATGCTATCTAATTTTAAAAGCACTCAAAAGTGCCCACAGCTGGATTAAATGAAAAAGTGTAGAATTTCTGGAGAATTACTACTTTTGGTAAACTCACTGTTGGCTAGACAATGTAAGGTTTCAAGTGCACACAGGGACATCCAACTCTAACCTCAGAAGATATGATTACCCAGTCTTCAATGTCTTTCAAAACTATGTTGCATATTTTCTGAATTAACAGTCTATTTTAGGCATTAACAACTAGAAATACAAACATCAGCTGCCTACACCAACCTTTTATGTATTTTCTAACAAGCCTGAATACTTCAAGAATGTTTAAGCACTCAACTAAGCATGTCCAATTCCTGCTCTGTTGTTCACAGTTACAGTATAATCAAAGGTCATGAACTTACAGAGATCCTTCTACATACCTGTCTCATTATATCTGGATTATTCAGCATGTGACTGATTTCTGGATTTCTCTGTATCAGTTGCTGCATTTGAGGGTTAGCCATAATTAACTGCCTCATCAGGTCAGGATTTGAAAGCATGCTCTGAACAAATGGATTTTCCATTATCTGAACCATCATTTCTGGGTTGGACATAAGTTGCCGTTGCATCTGACTTTGCAACTCTGAAAAGTTTGATGTATTTAAGCCCAGGCTACTCAGACCTGCCAAACCTCCAAGGCCACCTTTAAGAGGATGAAAAAAATATAATTGAACTTTCAGCTTCTAGTACACTTTTAACATATCCAGGTTCTTTCTAAATACAAAATACCTGAAATATCCCACACTTCAAAATAACGAAAAAGAATGGAAAGTCCACCTTTGCAAGGCTGTTATCCAGTAAGAGTTTGCTTCTTTAAATAAGACATATAACTAAAAATCCAACAAACTGCCTCTGAAATACAACTTGTTACAATTCTAACAGCTTTTGTTCTCATTTTCCACAGCTAAGATACAAGGGTTGTTTGAGTTTTGAGGCCTTAAATGTCATATATATGTCCCCTAACCCTGCAACACTTCCCAATGCATTTATAATAATCATTTATCCATCTACTCTTGGTTAGACTATAACCAAGAGAGATCTCCCAATATGACTCATGTCCCCTGTTCTAATTAAAATTAGAGCTCTTCTTACTAATGCACCAAGAACTAATTATGCTTTGAATTCCCCTCCTTTGCCAAGTCCAAACAAAAAATTTCAGAATGTACTAGTCAGTCTGAAGAACTGTCTACACCTAAGAAAGCAACTGCTTACTCTGGTTAGCTTTTCCAATTCTACGTCTTCCCAACTCTCTGAAAGCAAATGAGGTGAAAAACAATGAACCAAAACACCCACTGCGATTATGGAAATAGAAAGTGTTTTTAAGTCAACAGACTGCAGCCTCTTTATTCATGAAAGAGAAGACTGATAATGCTATCAGAGTTGGAACCTGAGCAATACTGAATCGTAAGATTAGCAGCAGTTTTGTTACTTCTGTTCTAGATCTTGGCTTCATGTTACAGGTCCAACTTCATCAATACTCTCCTCACAGCAATTCAGATGCACTTTTAAGGAGCACAAGGACACTGAAACGAGTTTCATTACCCACAGTGCCAGAATATAACATAAGTGGCACCTTACTACTGAAGGTAAAACAGCACAAGTCTGAAGTTCTGCATATAAAATTAAAGAAACAACTTTCCTCTGGTAACTTACTGATCAGAAACCTTCTACAATCAATAACAGATATTTGTAACCAGGTTTTTTGAGTGGTATGTTTGGGGTTTTTTTTGGTTGGTTGGTTTCATTTTTTTTTTTGTTTTGTTTTGGTTTTGTTTTTTTTTTTAAAGTTCTGTCTACATTAAAATAAAGCTTCAGGGACAATTACCTGAATCCAAGCGAAGATACCCACCATGCTACCTAACAAATATTCTTACCCAAGCCAAAAGGGTTACTATTTGTTGAAGCTGGTGTTGAGGTACTACTGCTTGATGTTGATGTGGTAGCAGTACTCCCAGTGGTGTTTGCTTGTTGAGCTGGGTGGTCTTGTGATCTAAACAAAACAAGTTTAAAAGCTGTAAGTGTAACCAGTTAATTTAAATAATGCAGGAATGAATAAATAAATAAATAAGTAAATAAATAAATAAATAAATAAATAAATAATACAGGAATAGTATTGTACTTGAGAATCTTAATTTACATTTTGATTCTTTCTCAAAAAAAAATAATAAATCACACTATTATCTCTAGATGGCTTCCTGTAACAAATCGTTCTCAGACATCTGTAATGTCATTGGTTTTTCAGAACAGCAGTTTGAAACATTAAGAAAATCTGTGGGCTCCACTGTAGCCACTTCCCACCCTTTCCCCAGGATGTCCACCAATGAATTGTCTCCTCTGTCCTTACCTTGCTTTAAGGATCCTTGCCTTATTCCACTACACTCAAATGCTACTGACTACATGCCCGGGGCTTAAAGAAATAAAGCCTAGCAAGATTTAATGTCAGATTTATTTCATACCACATTTTTAATAGGATGCCTTACTGAATGTGAAATTCAGTTAACATTTCATTAGAAGACAAGTATCAGAATCTCAGTAACTTTTAAGACTTCAGGAACAGGGTAGAAACGTAGTTACACAGAGTTAAAGGCAGCATAATTTAGCACAGGCACTAAAGGCTGCCCAAGTCATATACTCACCACACCTTTCTACTGCAGAGGCATAAATACAGGTACTGCCACACAGTAAAAGAGATCAAGGAACTGAGCTTGTGTAAAGCTAACTTTGCCTCTATTTAAAGGAGGAGAGGCTAGTTTGAAACTCAAATCAGTTTTCCAGACTGGTTCAACAATCAATCTCATAAATGCCTGTATCTGCAGAAATACAGCATAAAATAACTTCTAGAAACTACGAATTCAGACCTCAAACAAAGATTTGAGGATTCTACAGTACACTAAATTTCATATCTCAGTTCATCTCATAGTACCTTTCTGCTATAATAAAATTCTGTGCTTGTTTCAATAAAACAAAGACAGGGGGAGAAGGAACAGGGATGGGACACCACAAAAACCACACACTACCCAAACAAACGAACAAAAAAAAAAACCAAGCCTGAGAGATGCCTCAGGTCCAGAGGCATCCCTGAGGTTTCTAAGAGTTCTCTGAGTCCAGGCTAAACATCAGCCACCAAGCCATAGACAGAAACCAAAGCAACAATGAAATACTTTGCACACTTCAAAAGTTCTTTCATCAAATCATCAACACTAGCTTATAAGTAGCCCATCTGCTGGTATGCCCTGATGATTTGACCAGCATTCTTGTAAACAGGCAAATAAAACATGGCATGCCAAGTCATGAGGGTACAGGATGCCATGGGACCATATCAACCTCATTCAAGTTCTTACTCATGTTCAGGGTGTGAAGGAGGAGAAATGAATTTGAGTCCACAAGATCTAACAGTTCTTCTAAAACTTATGGCCATAATGAGTCCTATGAATTTGGTTTTGCATATTTTAATTTGTATTCCTTTCTTGTTAACTTTCAGGTCTATCAAAACACACAGAGATTCTGTTGAATGAAAACCCGTTCTAGAGGAAACCTTCCAGACAGACACTAACAATCCAGAAAAGGGAATACCTGGATACGTGGCTTTGATATAAGATGCCCTGCCATAAGGCATTGGGTGAAACTCTGGGCTCCTGAGAAGAACAAGCATTAATACTCTGTAACGTTAACAGCAGCTGCAAACTTTGAACACAAGACAACTACCATTAGCCAAGCAGCTGTAACTTCAATGAGGAAGATTATAGACTGTATACTGACCATGGATCTTCTGCTAGAGATATTTGGTTTCCTTTGGTCGAGAAAACACATAAGTCTTTCCTCCATAAGCAAAAGGAAAATAATAAGCATAAAACCCTATTTGGTTTTTCAACTGAGAAACTATTTTGAGAAGCAACCATACCTCTTCATGTAACAGACAAGAAAGGTTCTCAAAGCAGGACAGAAAAGTAGACAAGCCTGAAAACTTGCAGTTCATAGTGCTTCTATGGAAACTGCAGGTACATACCCTCAAGATAATGGTTTGAGTGTCAAGTCTGTAAGCCTCAAGTCTTTGAAATTCCTGTAAAGTGCACATCATGTTTTATATCCACTTTGCCATTATGTTTCCTCCTATCACTTGTGAACAAATTACAGGTGTTGACTTCAAACTCTGTATTCAGAAATTCAGTGCATCTTCACTGCCCATTGCTAATCACTTGCTGCTACACTGCAATACATAGGCCATGTTATAAGATTAGAGTGGAAGCCTGTATCATTCTGGAAAATGTAGCACTGTAATAAAATTACCTTTTTTTTCAACAAGGATTGCTTGGGATATATGAGGATTTCTATTTGAAAGTTAAATATCTAATATTGTTTAGAAGGGAAAGGATCATCCTCAGATCTAGTTTTGGAAAAGAACTTTTGTTTATTTAGACATATGGCAGCAACAGTAGCAGCAGCAGTCAACAGAGAAGTAAATGGTATAGTGTACAGTGGTTGCGAGCAATCCAATCTTGATACTCATGACCAAAAATCAGCAACTGCCAAGCCACAGCGGTAGGGTCTAAGTCTTGCCTTTTGGGTCAAGCATAAAATCCAGATATTTTAGAAAAAGAATACTGAGGTGGTTCAGGACAATTTTATACTTTCCCAAAGCTGAATTTCATTGTGCTGGCAATTCTTTTTAGCAGGTCTTAGGACCATATTTTCAGTTTATTCAAGCAAAGCTAGTAGGTGAAGTTACTGCTTCATTTGAAGATAGGATAGATACACACAAAGGCTCTGTAGTTTTTTGTTTGTACATCCTTGTCTGAGACATGATTAAAACATCCTAAACGTAATGGTAATACTCTTCTAATATTATGCAAAAAAGTGGGATGGGGGGAAACATGGATTGCAATGCTGACAGGACCAATATGGGGACACCAAAAATTCCCCAAAAGCCATAAATGTGGCATTGTGCATAGGTGCTCCTTTGCCCAGAGGCAAAGTACCAGAAGGTACAAGAGACTGGCACTGCTATTTCAGTACATATAGTTATTTTAGGTCCAATGTATGAACCCTCTAAAGACTGCAAGTCAAAAGCATCCTGCTATCACTACTCATGAAACCCCTCTGCCACACTCAAGACAGGAGGCAAAGAAAGCAGAAGTCATGACAAGAGCAGATCACAAGTTTAGATACACGAAGCACAAAACTGCAGTATTGGCTACTACTGGATAAAAGATTGGGATGGCTATTAGCCCTACATTTCAGGCTGGGCAGGCATAGGGGAAGGAAGTGAGACTTCTGCCAGTGCAAACAGAAGTGTTTTGCCAGAGACACAACTCCAGGACAGACAAGATAGCCCTGCCAGGATGCAAGCATGGAATTGAATAGGTCAGTTTAACAGGAGCCTAAATTTAATGCTAATGTTACTGTGCTGGTTTTGGCTGGGAGAGAGGTAATTTTCTTCATTGTAGGTAGTACGGGGCTATGTTTTGGATTTGTGCTAGAAACGTTGTTAATACAGAGAGGTTTCTGTTACTGCTGAGCAGGGCTTACACAGAGTCAAGGCCTTTTCTGCTCCTCATACCACCCGTCCAGCGAGTAGGCTGGGGTTGCACAAGAAGCTGTGAGGGGACACAGCCAGGACAGCTGACCCAAACTGACTAAAGGGATATCCCATGCCATATGACATCACACTCAGCATATAAAGCTGGGGGAAGAAGAAGGAAGGGGGGAACATTCGGAGTGATGTCGTTTGGCTTCCCAAGTAACCGTTACACTTGATGCAGCCCTGCTTTCCCGGAGATGGCTGAACACCTGCCTGCCCATGGGAAGCAGTGAATGAATTCCTTGTTTTGCTTTGCTTGTGTGTGACGCTTTTGCTTTACCTATTAAACTGTCCTTACATCAACCCAAGAGTTTTCTCACTTTTCCCCTTCGGATTCTCTCCCCCATCCCACCAGAGTGTAGTGAGCGAGCGGCTGTGTGGTGCTTGGTTGCTGGCTGGTGTTAAACCACGACAGTTAGTAATTGGCCTTTGTGACATGCTGAGGCCTAGACAGGGAAAGCACATTTCTTTTCTCTCCTAAGTTCCATGCTCTTTCCTTCATCATCTGATCTCTTCCTACAGGAGGAGATCCTTACCACAAACAAGACAGACTTAGGTAGAACAGGAGAAAAAACACTCGGTCTAGAACAACAAACATGTTATTGACTAAATAAGCTAGATTCAATTGAGAGATATATTACCCTACTTGCTGTACGGATTTTTCAGATGAAGCTTTTACTTCTTGGCACTCCACAGAAAGTAATGTGCAGATGACATATCAGGCATGCATTTTGTAGCTGGTGAATGAAGCTAAATCCTGCTGCTGGCCAGTCACAAGTGGCGTTTCCCAGAGCTCAGTTTTAGGGCCAGTCTTGTTTAATATCTTTATCAATGATCTGGATGAGGGGATCAAGTGCACCGTCAGAAAGCTTGCAGATGACACCAAATTGGGTGGGAGTGTCGATCTGCTGGAGGGTAGGAAGGCTCTGCAGAGGGATCTGGACAGGCTGGATCGATGGGCCGAGGTCAATTGTATGAGGTTTAACAAGGCCAAGTGCCGGGTCCTGCACTTGGGTCACAACAACCCCATGCAACACTACAGGCTTGGGGGAAGAGGGGCTGGAAAGCTGCCCAGTGGAGAAGGACCAGGGGGTGCTGGTTGACAGCCGGCTGAACATGAGCCAGCAGTGTGCCCAGGTGGCCAAGAAGGCCAGCAGCATCCTGGCTTATATCAGGAACAGTGTGGCCAGCAGGAGTAGGGCAGTGATCGTGCCCCTGTACTCGGCACTGGTGAGGCCACACCTCGAATGCTGTGTTCAGTTTTGGGCCCCTCAGTTCAAGAAGGACATTGAGCTGCTGGAGCATGTCCAGAGAAGGGCAACGAAGCTGGACAGAAGTGTCTGGAGAGCAGGTCTTATGAGGAGCTGCTGAGGGAACTGGGGTTGTTTAGCCTGGAGAAGAGGAGGCTGAGGGGAGACCTTATCCCTCTCTACAATTACCTGACAGGAGGCTGGAGTGAGGTGAGTGTTGGGTCTCTTCTCCCAGGTTACTAGCGATAGGACAAGAAAAAATGGCTTCAAGCTGCACCAGGGGAGGTTTAGATTGGATATTAGGAAAAATTTCTTTCCTGAAAGAGTGGTCAGGCACTGGAACAGGCTGCCCAGAGAGGTGGTGGGGTCACCATCCCTGGAGGTGTTCAGAAAAGGTGTAGATGTGGCACTTCAGGACATGGTTTCAGGAGGCATGGGTGGTACTGGGTTGACAGTTGGACTTGATGACCTTAGAGGTCTTTTCCAACCTTTATGATTCTATGACTTAGCTCAACTAATGTAACTTTCTTATCAATTGTTTTAAAGTTCCTTCACCAATACATAAAAAAAACCTTAAAATCCAAGTCTTTCTGTTCAGCCAGATAACTGCTTTAGTGCAACTTATTTTTCTCAAAAATTTTCTTTCCTTGTTTTACCATAATAGTGAGTAAAGGTTCACTAAGTTTTCACATGTGAAAAGAAAAGATGCAAAACATATCTTTATGGACAGTGAGAACTGGTATCTGAGGACTGTGGAGGCAAAACACAGCCAGTATTCAGCACTAAAACAAAAAAGTTAAATAACAAAAATCAAGAGACTTGCATTTCAGAAACATGAATCCAATTAAAATACAAGATAAACCAGAGAAAAGAGCACTGTAATTTCAGACTGGTTTTCGGCACCAACTGTTGACTAAGGAGCTTATGAAAGTGATTTAGTCAAATCCGGTTTTGTCCAACAGAAAACTTAAGAATTCAGAATATTTTTACTTCTTAGAGGTAAACAGAAGAACACTCATCAGTAAAGTTACCTGTTTTGTGTTTTGATAACCAGGTGAACAGTGAGTCCATCATGAATTCCATGCTGAGTCAAAGTATCTTGATCTTTTAAAATTTTTCCAGCAAATATCAATACAAGCTGATCAGTGTGGGACTTGAAACGCTTAGAGATTTCTTCCTTGAACTAAACAAAAAAGTTAAGATTATACATTTATGTAATTGAATATTGAACTATATTTTCTTCAATGATATAAGGACAAGCTATTTTGTTCACCTTTACTGTATTACCCCACTTGCACTGCATATTTTTACACAATCTAGAAATTCTTTATTGTTTTCTCAACTTTTTTTTTGTCCATAAGACAATGGGAAATAGTTGTTTCTTTTTTGTACAATAAAAATCAGAAAAGTTTCAGATCTAGATCACTAGTTATATAACCAGCAATAACAAAAACCTGACTCCACCTAAAGACTACTGTGGCTTCAATCAGGCATGCATCCATGACAATAAATATATACTGCTTATATATACACATATATATATACACACACACACACACTGTAAAGTATGTATATAATGATATACTAGCAAATATACACTAAGAGAGACATATACACACACATACACCCCCCACTAAAGGTATCCATTACTGAAAGACTGAGGATGCCATGTCACAAGTACAATAAGTCTGTCCACAGTTTTGCTGGAACTCCACAGTGAAGTATCCTCTCTTCTTAGACACATTTTTACTGCCTTCCGTGTGTCAAAACTAGCATTCCTTTCCACACAAGCAAAAGTTACCTCTCAGGTAGCTCTGCTTTCTCATTCAGCGTATGACATATCTACATGAAATGTGATTTCAGCCCAGGGCATGGTGAATAGCCATATTCTTCACTCGACCAGGAAATCACGCTGTCATTAAAACAACTGAACATGGAAGCCCACTGTATACCTTCCTGCCTTCCTAGCCAATAATAACCAGGTTATGCTTTGATTGAGTTCTGACTGAGATGTATTATTCTCTAGAAAAATGCTCTCACCAAAAGCAAAAAAATTCACAAAACTTAAAAAGGAAGATATCCGAGAAAGGCATTAAGAAATGACTTGATTATAAGAAAGCCAGATAAATTTATTTAACAAGAATAGTCACTAAGCTAAGTATTTTTAAAATTATCCTAGGCATTTAGGAAGCCCTTCAACATTTTAAAATTAAGTTGACCATACTACTACAAAAAACATCCAACACATCCTAGGGAATTCTCACTCCATATAGGAAAATAAGATTAATCTTGCAATTAGCTATTAATAATTATATTTTATAACAACAGGACTAAAAAAGTAAAATCCCACTGTATTATGCTTTGAAGGTTGAGTCTCTAATTGAAAGGGTTTATAGTATAGGAAGGGAAAAAAGCAGATTAAAAATCTGAGAGACAACAAAGGTAAAAAGTCTGTGTTTGGGGAGGAGGTTGTCCTTGGTTAGTTAAAAGTCTACTCACACAGCACTGGTTCCAGTTCTTGGGGAAATAACTTTTAAGTCAGCCTTTATACTGGCAATATTTAGACTTGCAAGTATTCCAGAAAGTCACTCAGTGCATTCCTTCCCTAAGTGGGTTACTTACCCAAATTACTCCTGACATATTTATCTAGTCTGTTCTCTGAGGTCCCCAGCAACTCTTTTCCAAAAAACCTATTCCAGTGTTTCACTATTCTATTTCTTCGTTGTCCTGCCCACAACAGACAATGCAAACAGACTGTCATTCTCCTTAGAATAAAGGGTTGCAGTAAGACCAATCTTTCCTTGAGGGTTGTCTTCTAGTCCAATCATTCCCAGCACTCTTTGGACTTTAAAATCCAATTAAATTGTTTTTGTAAATGTGGGGCTAAAAACTGGCCAAAATATTCCATACCAGTTCTTATCTATACTTAGTGGAACAACAGGATGATCCCCACATCCTGCAAGCTATATTCCTAAATACAAGAAAAAGTGAGAAATCCATATGGGAAAATATGTGTAACAGTGCTGACTTATTTAAACAGCTATAAACTCTAGACCCTTTTCTGCAGACCAACCGTTCAGGCAGTTGCTTCCTAATCTGCATTCTTCTGGTTAATTATTCTTAATATGCATTCCAAAGTAACATAAACCCAGCAGAAATACTCACAATTTGGTACAAAGCTAATGCATAAGAATAAAGGACTAACATACTGTGCCAAACCAGAGAGTGATGTAATTTACCCAAACTCATTTATTATTGTATTTTCCACAATATGTTGTGACAGTGAGACCCACAACTTAATTCTCATCGGAAGGCTGATGCTGTAGTATAAACAATATTCATAGAATCATAAAATAAGTCAAGCTGGAAGGGGTCCCTAGGGATCATCGAGTCCAACTCCCTGCTCCTTTTGCAGGACTACCTAAAACTAAACAGTATGACTGGGATCATCATCCAGATGTTCCTTGAACTCTGACAGGGTTGGTGCTGTGACCTCTTCCCTGGGGAGCCTGTTCCAGTGACTGACCACCCTCTCAGTGAAGAGCCTTTCCTGATGTCCAACCTGAACTTCCCCTGGTGCAGCTTCATTCCATTTCCTTGTGTCCTATCACTGGTCACCAGAGAGAGGAGATCAGCACCTCCCCCTCTGCTGCCCCCTTGAGGAAGTTATAGGCTGCAACGAGGTCACCCTTCAGCCTTCTCTTCTCCAAGCTGAACAAACCAAGTGACCTCAGACATTCCTCAGAAGTCTTGCCCTCCAGGCCTTTCACCATCTTGGTTGCCCTCCTCTGGACACACTCCAATAGCTTCATGTCCTTCTTGTATTACTTTATCTTGAACCAAGCCCTGTCACACATTTCTAGAAGCTGCTATCTACCCATAAGGACAAGGAAACAAAATACCATTTACAGAACATAACCAAACAGTACCTAACATTACCAGTATATAGGCATCAAAGGCTATACACTACTTTTTCCCTACTTGCATGTAATGCTATTTAGATGATCTGAAAAAACACCACTACAGTAAGACATGAATGGAACAGCCAATGTACCAAGACCCCCTAAAACAACCTCTACAGCAACATACATGCATGATCCAAACGCACAATAGATCTCTTTCCAGCCACAGTAATAAAACTGTCAAGAATACTAAGCCAATTTTGGGTAACAGGCATATTTACATAAAAAGCCTAACTGAGATTAACAAAAAAAAATAAAAATCAGGTCTCTTCATCAGCTTCACTTGCATTCAGCACAACCTTGGGACTTCTGAAATAACAAGGTATAAGCAAGACCAAGCCCTCTGTTTGGCTCTTCATTCAAAAAGATCATGACATAAAACCTAGGTTACCATGCAAGATATTTTGCAAATGAGTCTGCTGATTAGCATTAACAGTCAAAAATACCACCAATAACAGATTAGGTCCACATATTTTATTTTTTTTTGCTGAGGCAGGATACATTTGTAAAACAGAATCCCCAAACCATTTTCAATACATGTGGGTTTAGCTTTTTTTATTTGTCAGCATCTAAAGTGTTGCTTCTGCGGGAAATAAAGAACTAAAAATCAGAAGTTGAGTAAGTCAGTCTTCAGCATCACTTGATCTCTGCCAATACTGGAAGACGATTAGCCTTAGGTCGGAGTTTGGCACAAGTCACTACTGTTTGCACTGTGAAATAAAGTCAAGGAGGGTAGAAGAGAAGAC
The DNA here is from genome assembly GCA_013400875.1 of Anhinga rufa. Lineage (NCBI taxonomy): Eukaryota > Metazoa > Chordata > Aves > Suliformes > Anhingidae > Anhinga > Anhinga rufa. The sequence continues at coordinate 9,195 of VZTV01070789.1, read as the reverse complement.
TCTTTACCATCCTCTGGGGCAAAGACCTATCTTTGGTATTCTCAGCCTCTCACTGTTAATAGTAACTAAACCGCAAGACCATTCCCCTGCAGTAAAGGTGAAAATCTAGAACTTTCTTTTAATTCAGACGGTGAAAGGACAACAGAAATGACTGGCAATTGCATTCTTACTCCCACAGACCTAGATAAGGTAGGTATATCTGTGCCATTTTCATAGGACTCCGCTCTTACTGGCAACAAATAATTTGGGGGATAAGGTGCTACAGTGCCATGGTGATGAAAGACAGCATGAACAGTGAAGACAACTATCTTAATTTTCTTTTCCCTACACAAAGCTGTAAACATCAATGTAGTATGTATCACCTCAGAGCTTCGAATTAAATATACACAATCAACAGCAAAGGGAATAAAGGAAATGACGCTAAGATGATGGGAATTAATACATATTTAGACAGTTGTAACAAAAACTTTGGTATTGTTTAAATCTTCAGTTTGTACAACTGAACATTGAACTGAACACTACCATTAAGTTAGTTAAAATACTTTGTCACCTGGAAAAAACAAAAGCAGGAGTTCAAAGTGTCACTGGCTGGAAATGATGAGCTTTTCTGTCCAATTCTCCTACTGCACTGACTTTTCCTTTTCATTAACATGTAACACTCCACACAATTATTTCAGCTGATTTGCTTCACTGTTCTTTTTTACTGTTCTTTCTTTACTGTACTCTTTACAAGTTTTACTTCATTGTAATAATACTAGGCATCATGATATTACAAACGTGTTCAGTTACATCTGAGAGTAGAAAAGGACTTGAAGTTGTAAAAGTAATGTCTCACCATGTCTAACACCCACCATATTCACGGAAACTACCTTATGGTACTCCTCTAGTAACTAAATACAATAAAAATAATGTAAAAGCATGTCATTTTTAGATGCGATTATTAGACATAATCAGTGGAGAGAAACACAATGGGAATCAGACTGAAACACAAAACTAATGTCTAGACAGAAATTAGTTTTCTCCCTAGGGAAACTAGGGAGAAAAGGAGAAAGCATTCTTAATCGGAGTGAATTAATTCAAGGTCAGAGCCTCCTCAAAGCATGGTAACTCGTAGATTTGACATCAATTAGAGCAAATCTAAAGCTAGTCTTGTTGAAGCACCTTGCCCACATTACCATTTTTTACCTCAGGTTAACTTTTAAGGACAGGAACAGTGTCATTTTTCAAATTTAGAACATTCACAGGTTTTTGAGCAGCACACCGGTACTTCTTGTTTACACTCTCAATATCCATGCCAAATATCTTTATATTCACACAATTTAAAAAAAAAAACAAAACCAAAAAAAAACACAGGCCGATACTCCAGTACCAAAAATTGTGGTTTTTTTTTTGTTTCATGTTAACACCAAAAAAAAGGCTCCATGAAGCAAGTCAGGACTTCTGTTACACCTGCTCAACTGGATTGCCTCTGAAGGTTTTTGCCAAGGTATGGGTGGACACCACAGTGTTGATGCCCAGTGCTGAACAAATGCATACTGGTACCTGAGCTAAAGTAAACATTTTGTCACTGAACAAAGCAAGTGTCTGAATACACCTGAAGAACAGCTGACTAAAACAGAGACTGTTTTGCACTGTCACTTTGGAGAGCAGATCCACACTTTAAACATTAACCTATTAACATCTGACAAGTTGGCCTAGGAAGGGCCTGGTAAAAAGTTATTCCAGCAAAGTAAAAGTCTTAACATGAAAACTGTCTTTTGATATGTTACCACCCTGTAATGATTCAAAAGCTTTTGCTGACTCACTCTGTGACATCAAGAACAGCAACTCTAATAACATTACTATCCATTCACATGGCAAAGTGCTGTGAAAAAGGAATAAAAAGAGGGAAAACAAATAAATGAAAAATACTTTCCCAAATCTTCCCAATCTCAGCTTAGTAAGACATATTTAAAAATTAAATTACAGCAACAGTCTGAAAGAGGCCTCAGGGAATTAACATCCAATTCCCACCAAAAAGTAACAGAAAATGGGCCCCCCAAAAACTGCAACTGCTTTGAAAATACTAAGCTACAACTTTATCTAGATGACAATAAAAAAAGCAAAGTTGCTGACTCTTCCCACACCAAATTGTTTGAACATAGTAGTGGATGACAGGGGAGCAAAGGTTTGTATCTAGAGGGCTGAACTGCACTTTACATTCCCAGCAGTCCCTCAAACAGTTCTACTACAAAGAAAGATTTGAAAAATCACATTACCTTTTTCAGCACTGCTGTTTCAAAACACACCCATGATCATTCAAACTTTCAGCTGACATACCTATTAACATACACAGTTAAGCATATTAGCTGGACTCTAGTCTCTCTTACACCCACGCCCAGCAGCTTCAACAGACACTAAATGTGATGAGCTCCAGCTTTCTTTTATACAACAGAATTATTGGCTACAAGTCTTCTTGACCAAAGTAGTAAGGAACCAAACACACTCTTGGCAATGCAACCAATAGCTGTGGTGTCCTTTCCTGGTGAATCATACCTGGTAATCTTGTGACTGTGAATTAAAGTAAGCCAGTGAAAACAAGGTTTCATTGCACAATTATTGGACACTATACGGGAAGGGGGACAAGAACTTGCCATTTCAAGCAGGAAAGCACTTTTGGCCCACAGCCCACAGTCTGCAGCAGATAAAGCATAGTTAGAAAGCACATCCAAAATCAAATTCTACATCAGCCTATTCTGTCTTTCATGACTCGATGGGAGTTACTATCTTCCTGTGCCCCTGCCAACGACCCACGCTAGTTTGACAACCAAATAATTTCCTCTGATCTCTGCAACCAAACCAAACTCACTAACAACTCATCTCAAGAAACAAATTCAGATTCTTGATGAGCTTACAAGGCCTGTAGCTCATAAAGGAAACTGTAGCAGTGCAACCTAGTGGAAAGGGCTCAGGAGTTCTGTTCTAGCCAGTTCTATGACTTCCAGGCATCCTTCAGCAAGTCACTCCACTCCTTCATGCTTCAATTTCGGAGAAATGGTTAGCAATACTTCCCTTCTCCATAAAAGCACTTTGCAATCTACTGGTGGGAACTGTTGTAGTTGCAACAGAGGTAGCCTGTTCTCTAGCAAGCCACTGAGATTGGAAAAGGGCATAAAAGGATTGCGTAAAATGGGATTCTTGCAGTAGAGCTCTTTTTTGAGAATCTACCCTATGCTTTCTTTTTCACGAGACAGCGTAAGATGTTTTATCCTTCAACTAACTGGGAAGAGCCTGGGCCACATCAGTTTCTCCTGAGGAAACACTGAGATGTGGCAGAAGAATTCCATCTCATCTGACCTTCTAGGTAGGCATCTATAAATTGTTTAAATTTACCAAGTTTTAAATTTAAGATGATACAGAATATAATCATGAGTGGACCACAGACGTAACAGCTAACATTCTTTTTAGCCTGTCAGTGGTAGGGAACAATTAACCCATCAACAACAAGAAGTCTACACAAAAGGATTTTCTCCATGTCACCACATAATCCCCAATTCTTAAGATTTTTGACCTAACCCTACTCCCAGACAGTGACTCTCCGTATATAGCCAAGGTTTGTTGTCACTAGATTGAGAAGTTGACTGGGCTTTAAAATAAATATGTACAATATCTTACCATGACACCTCTACCACAGCTGTTCATTCATTAGGGTTTTCTCTGCTGTTGGCAATTTTAAACAGTACACAGGGCCATCTTTAAAAGTTCTGTGACACCCCCAACACATGAGTGAGGGTGAGGGACGCTAGCAAACAAGCCCACAGGAAATCACAGGAGGAAGGAAAGCCCTCCTTGACATGGATAAAGTTTAAAAAGGATTAGAAAACTGAAATATCAAAATGAACCTGTAACTGTGCAGAAAAGTATCTGCCCACAAGGCACTTCACAGTATTTTTTTAAATAGGTATTCTTATTTTACTATATCTGCCAGTCATTTATCAGAAAACACTTGCTAAGTACCATAGTTAGATAACCGATACTTTTGGTTTACATCTAACTAAGCCAATTGTCAGGGAAGCCAATATACCTTCTTCTAAAGGTTTTTATTTTACCAAATAGCCATCTACCATTGCTCTAAAACAATTTTAATCAAGTTTCCAAAATGAGAAAAAAATAGCTTAACATGAATAATCAAGAGTATATTGCAAGGCAGACTCCATAAAGAGTGACACAGATGTGTTTCAATGCACTGAGACACCAAACGATGGAAAAACCTAATGCTATAAACAATTCTTGTACTCAAGTGCCTTGGTGCCAACAGAAAGCTAAATCATGACCCTGGAAAAGATGAGTGAACTGGACTCCATTATACAGTTTCCACCTCTTTTGGTTGTAGCATTCAGTAATCCCTGGACTACAGAAAAACACTTAGGCACAACTGGATTAAGTTAAAAGAACTGAAATTAAACTCTTCTTATGAAGTAAAACATTAAATATTAAAAGCATATGCAAGTCAGGAAAGATGTTCCACTACCAAATCACCCAATGTTGCCCTTAACATTTAGGCCTGTGAGATCTTTATAAGCAGACCATTATCATTTTGGGATCATGAGAACCAGGCCCAAATCTGAAACCTTGGATTGACGGATTTGAAGTTTCAACCATAAACTGTACTCAAGTTGTAATCAGACAATACAACTTCACGAGATCTCCACTTGACAAAAAGCAGAGTCTCAACACAATGTATACATTTACACATGTAATTCATTAGGTCAGGTTTTTTATCTATAATTTAGTGTAATAGAGAAAGAACAATATATGTGTTCACTTAGTTTAAAAAACATACTACAAGCTGTTAAATATACTATTACTGGAAACTCTATTCAGCACTGAAGAGAAATGCCATAAAAATGTTGAAGTTAAATAAAAATTGAAAAAAAACATAAAAACAAACACACAAAGAACCAAATCTGTTTTCTGTGGACCTAAACTCATTTTCACTAACTCTTCCAGATGGATATTACTCTGAAGTTTTCAGATGACAGGATTGACAATAATTCTCTGCCAGAAGTGCAAGCTTTTGAAATTATTAGTGCAGATTTCCTATATCCACTCTTCATTGGCCTCCCAGTTAAAAATATACAGCAAGGCATGTTATTTGGATTCAGAGTTGTAATGTTCACAGAATGCACAACTTGGTATTTTGCAGTCTGTGTACACATTGGTGGACAGTAGCTCTGAACCAGTTACAATAAATTCTCGAACACTGCAAATTTCAGCACTGGGCATTACAAGAAGCACACCATGAAGTCTCAGCAAGCTTTAATCCTTCTTGACCTTCTTTAACTCTTCTAAAATTTCCTTATGGTGTAAACAGGCTAAATGATGAAAGTAAAACAGTTTTTCCATGTAACTGGTTCCAACACCTCATCACTCAAACAACTGAAGTCATTCACCAAGACATCATGACAGAGTCATCTGCAACATGAGCGCACTTTCTCTCTGTACTTTGTGCTTTACCAAAACACATTGTTATATCAACCCTGCTAAGCAAGGAATGGCAAAGATTGTATTGCTATGAACTCAGAAGATAAACCAAAGAAAAAAAATGGCGGGGGTGTGGGGTTGAAACAACAGACAAAAGGCACATAGTTTTACTGAGCAGAAGTGTCAGCACCATCATGGTCAGCTAAAGTCAGCAGGCTTACAGGTATTCATCTTTACTCACTGTGTATTCATGAAGTCTTGCCACAGAGCAAGATCAGTATCACACCCAGTCAACAAAGCTAATATTTAGTCCTTCTCCTAATACTGTACCAAACTGTGCTCAGCACAATCAAATAGGTTCCAGAGAAAAGAGTCAGATGGGTGGCACTTGCTATCAACTGACCTCCCAGAGTGACTTTGTACTTGAAGACTATTTTCCATTCCAGCCCACATGCTTGCTGTTCTAGCTTCACAACACAGGATCAGCAGTAACAAATCCTATGTTGCTGAAGTGTTCCAACGTAGGGAAAAGTCTTCCTTGACTTGGGATGGTTGCAGACCTGATTTACATTAATGGAGCAACATAAAATATGCTTTGTGTAGCCCTAAATTTAGCCCGGATGACCCAAAATATTTACCTAAAAATCCAGATGTCTATTCTGGAAGTACTCTGAAGTGACTGCAAACAAATAAACAAGTCAACTCACTAAGCCATAACATTAGCTACAGAAACATGCAAGTGAATGGGTTTTATTTTGCTGTGTGAGTTTAGGGTTGCTTGGGTTTTTTTTCAACCTGCAAATATGGCAGGCATTGCCGGCCCACCCGTGCCAACAGAACAAACCATTTGCTGATCCCAGATACTTGTGAACAGATGTTCAACCTGCTTTGTATTTCAGATTAACCTATCTTCAAGGCCAGCTCTAGAAATATCATATATACTGTTGATGCTTATTATTAACAGGTCCTTTTTACAGTTTAAGAGAAACAACCAATACTAGTCACACTACAGGGAAGAGTGCATTTTTTAGCGCTCTCCCCAAGCAAACGGGCAACCCACAGGGGCAATCTTACTTCACAGGAATCAAAATATAACTGCAGATCTAATCTGTTAACAGCATTTCTCCAAGAGACAGCATTCAGAGTTGGAGATATATGCGGACAACAAAGACATTTTAAGCAGTGTATTCTATTAATTACCTAAACGTGCGTGGCTGCTTTCAGTAAAAATTCATGTTCTTACTAGCTTGCATAATTACTTCAGTTTTGTAAGATAATTACTTATTTGAAAATCTGGTAGCCCCACTGGCACTCACATTTGAAACAATCTTGTTAAAGTCAAAAGAGATTAAAAAATTCACATCCTAAGTAGACCTGTTTATAATTCCTGAAGTACCCAAACTAACTGCAGACTGCTTTTCAAGACAAACGTGATCCTCAGCTTAGATCCTGTGTATGAATCTCTCATTAAAAAAAAAAACAACAACAACACACACACAAAAAAAAACAAAACAAAAACCCCAAAACCTACAAAGACTTTTACAAAAACTGCATTGATGCTGCTCACAAATCTATGGAGAACAGAGAAGTGAAAAGCACCCCTTTCAGACTGAGACTGCTGGGAAAGCAGTGAACAACATTAAAAAGCAAACACAGTCATTTTACCTTTGGGAGAAATGCCTAGATTAAGCTTGCAGAGAGAGTAGCTAATGGCATACAATGCTGCAGCTGCCAAAACACCAGTGAAGACAAGAGAGTAGTCTCACCCCTCTGGCAGCTGGAGAGCAAGACCTCAATGAAGCTTATGTCTGGGATACTTATAAGCCAAACACAGACATACGAAACACTGAATCTAAAACAGACCTAAGGGTAAAGACTGGAAAGAAGTATCACCGTTTTGTCTCTTGACAGCAACTAGGTGGAGTAAGAATCTGATACTCTAGCCAAGGTGCTGGCACTATATTTTACACTTGGGAGCCTTTACTTCATCTTTTATATCCTCCTGTGATAACCACATGGTGTCTTTCAGCTCATTCATAAGGAATGATTTCAAGCTCTTTATCTAGACACCAGTGGCATCTCACACATGTAACCTTTTTTTGGTGAGGTTTGCAGATACCAACCGTAGCAAAAAAATGTGAAGTCTAACCAAGCTTCCTTGTTTAGAGGCATTTCAGTGAGAATTTCAGAGTAATCCTATGGAAAATGAAGTAATCTCTGAACCACCTTCAGGGAACTTCACTTTCTGGAGTATTTTAGCACAGCAATGTCTACATCCTTCACAAGCAGGAGACTCTTTATCAGGCTTTACAGAGCCTCTACCTTACACTTTGATTACACCTTCTCTATGACTGGTTTCTAATCTAAACCAATGAAGCTCTAGTCAACACTTGCACGGAGAATCTGCAAGAAAAACAGAAGAGTTACAGGAAAGAGTGTCAATGATTTAATAGGTGTCACTGCTTCTTCTGAGCCAAAGGTACTGTGGGGCACAGGCTTTCACAAGAAGGAGAAGACCCCAATAATTCAGAGTTGTCTGACAGTACAGCCTTGCTAAGTACCGTATCAATAACGAGCACATTTAAGTACAGCAGAAGGCGCGCTTTATTTGCGCCACACGTTTTACAATCGCGCTCTAAAGACACAACTTCCCTAAACCAAAGACAACTTTGCGTAACACTGTCGCCGTTTTTAAAGCCAGTTTTAATCAGGATAACCGCTGGCAAAACAGCACTGCGACGCGGTGACCGCATACGTTTTCTATAGCCATGCCAGACAGCCTCCTACTTGCGGACTGAGTCAGCGCGACGGGGTAACTCGCAGCTGGAGAGCGAGCTACCTCCCCCCGGGCCGCCTCTCGGCGCTGCAACAGGGCGAGGCTGGGGAGGAGGGGGCGCAGCGGCCCGCTTCCCCGCTCGCCGCGCCAGCCTCGGAC
>VZTV01070783.1:0-14259 GCA_013400875.1 Anhinga rufa | reverse complement strand
TTTTATATTATATTATGTATAATAAGATATGTTCAGAATTTCTGCAGTTCCAAGCTCAGAACAAAGACAAATACCACAATGACAGAAACCTCACGGATGGGAAATCTGCATTTTGACTAGCTCTATTAATAGCCCTGAAGTTCTTAGTACGCTTGGGCTGGAGGTCATAAAGCTAGGATTATCACCATATGGATTTGGAAAGAAAAATGGAGCCTGAATATGAGGAAGTATTAACTAATTGGAAAGCTCATTACATTGGAATAGCATGTCAGAGAAACTTATGGAAGATCTTTCTCTTGAAGCACTGAATATACAGTTGGACAAAAGCACTTGTAAAACTCTGGTACAGACAAGAAGACAGTCTGACAGAGTAATTCATCATAGCAAAACATTTCCATTTCTACTATCTGTCCCTCTCAGTGAAAATTAGATGCTGAGTTTTATCAAGAAGGCTGAATTTGATCTAACTGCTGCAGAGTCTTTTGGAGTTTCATAATTTCAGCTTTCAAAACTACTTAAGATAATTCAAGAAATTTCCCAAACCTGAATGTTGCCTTTCATCCTTCAGAGGAAACAATTCTGAGCACTGTGTGAGCAGTATTTTCAGCTTTGAGGTTTGGACTAACTGCAGTAATTGGAAATTGCAAAGTCTTTAAAGTGAGCTGAAGTGTGCTGCTTGACACTTTGCTCTCTGTGGCATGTTTCCACATATGCTTTTCCAGATACACAAAGTCCGTGCCAAATTCTCCAGTCCTACCATGCACTGCAAATGTAGCACTTGTACCAAGAAGAATGGCATGGCTGCTGTTCTGGATTTGTGGTTTCTACTAACACTTCTTTTACGCAGCTGTTTACGTCCACCCAAGTAGCAAAGTTATTTGATACACATGAAGTATTTTCGTGATGAAATATAATGATGATTGTTCATTTTTCTCATTCCATCCAGTTCTTTTTTTTCCAGTTTCTATGGTGAAAACCATGTGATATCAATAGTAAATTCCTTGCTAAAGTGAAAATATATTCCACTCTCAATTTTCCAGAAACTCAATATGATCATATTGTGCTGCAAGAAATGAAGACTTAACTTCCTGAAAACAAGAAAGCATCAGAGGCCCCAAATCACTTAATTTTCTGTGGTTGGTTAGAAGATTCCATTCCCTGCAAGCTATGATCTGGCCATTGGCTTTCACGGCTTTGTTACCTCCTTGTTGGATTGCAAATTAATAGTAACAATATTAGCAATATTGTTAATGAGGTGTGTTAAATAAACAATACGTTGGATGTGACTCTTTCAGGACTTGGAAGATTCCAGTTAGCGCACAAGCTTCATCTCTGAGATCTCCTCAGCCACACTAACTCTAAGAAACAAATGAAACCACCCTCACTCTCCCACACTGCCTCCTAGGCAGGTCTTTAAGGCACACTGCAACCTGCATCTACTTCTAGATGAAGTCTCCAGCAGACACCTCATGTCTGCAGCACAATAAAACTTACTAAGGCAAATATAAAAACTCTGTACAGGGGAAAAAAAAAATCTTCCTCAGGAGACAGCACTAAATGTTGAGGTGCACTTGCTTTGAAACTAAAGACTGTCCCCAGCCTCTCTGCCTGCTACTCCCAGGGCAGGGCACATTTCTTTGACCCTGTCTCCTCCAAAAAGAGCCACACTCATGCATATTAATATATCTTCTTTAGACATCCAAAATTAAACCACCATGTGGAAAATTTTCTTCAACTGAAAGGAACAGAAAAAGCATATTACATATTAGTCATGTCAAAGAATTCACTCCTAGAAGGTGCTGTGCTGTTGAGAAATTAGCATAGCATAGCACAGCACAGCGTAGCACGGCATAGCAAAGAAGGCAAGACAAGGCAAAGCAATGTTTGGCTGATTTCAAGTTCAAATCACTGTAATTATCCAGCTGAGATCCTCCCACATATACCTACAATCTCCTTATTTTCACTTGCTATTGCAAACTCTGATGCACTAGTTACAACAGAACTCTATTCCCAGAATGAATTAATTAAGGAAATAAATTTGAAATAAAATTAAATAAATTAAAGAAAATGAAGCTTTCTTACAATGCCTTGCCTATGTCGGTGGCAATGGCATGAGCTTTAATATTATTTTTATGAAATACTGTCAAATTTTTTAAATCCAAGTATTGGTAAAATACAAATACACCTGCATTAAGAATAGGTTCTCTGTTTATGCAAGGAAAGTTTATTAATTTATCTGTCCAGCTGCCTCAGCCTTAATTCTAGGAAAATGAAGGCTTTCAGCTGCAATATTACCACAGTTATAGCTGCAGCTATTACCTTTGTTAAATGTCATTTTGCACAGGCCAGGTTAGTTTCATACCAGCTGAGATATTTGCTTAAACAGCTATACTCTTACAGAAATCACAGTACTGAAAATTTCTCCATGTGTGGGCTGGTGTAAGAAGCCTGTTATCATAGGCAGCTCAGTGGTGTTCCTGACATTTTTTTCAATAGCTGCTAAGAATAGGACATCTAAAGCCATTTCCTTCAGTTCCCTGTTTGGGAAGGCAAGAAGGTGATGACAACAATCTAGAAAGCCACAAGAAGTTGCTTTCAACTCTGTTTTAATTGGACTCCAGAGCAGCACAGGCAACAGGAAAGAAAAGGTAAGAAAAAAACCAGTATTTATGGTAATGTACAAGAAAATATAAAAAGGTCTGCTAAGAGTGCCAGATAAATAAAGATGGGCTGCAAAGGAGAGCGAGGCGAGGATGCTGGGCTGAGAGCCTAGAAATGTTGTTCTCCTATGGGACAGCTTGGGGGAGGCTCAACAAAAGTCACTTTACTCCTTTGTGCCTGGGACCTCTCCTCTGTAAATGGATTTAAGTGACCATTTCTGTAAAACACTTTCAATCTAAGAAGAAACAAAATTATGTAAGAACTAGACATTAGTAAGTTATTACTCAACCACAGCAAATTTGTGATTCAATCTTCATGGGTTTCTTGAGACAATACTAGCAGTTGCTGCCAAACTGGCCAGGAAAGCAGGTAAAAAATAACTTTTCTTTATCAATAAAATGACTGGATTGGCCATGTAAGGCTGTTTTCAGGAACACCCCAATTAGTAACTCCTGTACCTCAAGCTCTGTCATTCCCCACCAGTACAACTTAGTAGACACAAGCAGGCAGAGAGATGAAGGCTTTGCCCTCTTTGGCTCTTCCTGCACTGCACAGTGCCACACTTTTCTTCAGGGCATACACAGCTGCTGAGTGCAACATTTACCTGCTGGGTCCAATTTTATAAGTTACATGTTCACAGCTTAGATGTGTCATTCACTTCAGTCCCTTCTTGTCCCTCCTCAACCCCATCTCTGCATCACAGTCACACAACATGGCTCTCCGAGGCAGGTATCCGATTGACCATTGCAGCAAGGGCTCCAGCAGGAAAATTCTAATTATGGGGCAAGAAGGAGATGGAGACAAGGAAAAAGGAGTAAAGCAGCAAATATAGCACAGGGCATGAGGAACACGCTACAAGGATCCAGATCAGGAGAAGCCAGCTGAAAACAGAGACTAGGAGCATGGCAGGGGATACAGAGAAATTTAGTCCAGAGGAGGCAACCCTTCATCACTTCAGAGCCACCCTGGTCTGCCAAAGGAAGCAAACTTTCCTCCAGTCAGCAGTCCCACTAATTTCAATGGGATATGGAAAGTTGGTATAGCTGTAGGCCCTGAGCTCTCCTTGAATTATTTATTATCTCAAATAGGCTGTAAGGAACAGACTGTACCACCTCATAGTGCTGCTCCACAAAGATCAAAGTCTTTAGAAAGAATCCACCTACAGGGCTGCAGATTTTGGAAGGCAAGTCTAACCCATTTACCGCTCTGTGTGTTACATGAAAGCCCGCTTTGTCAGGGTAGGTGAAGCAAACAAGAGGGATTTTATTGTCTGGTAGCAGCCAATATGAGAAGCTGAAATATTAAGACTAACCATAACTTTGTTTTTAACAATTAACAGCAGGGCTTTTTCACCAGACTTGTGTGCTTTGAAGCATGAACACTATAAATAACCACAGAATGCATTGAAAAGCACCACACGCAAAAGGATTAGGAAAAGAAAATGCCCTTTGTGCAAAGGAAAAGCTGGAGTGACTCAGGAAGTAAAATCACTGCCTTGTACCTTAGGATAGCCAATTCAGCAGAAGGAAAGTAGTGGGTATGAAAACAAGCACAGCTTTTAACCACAGCAAATGGAACGTTGTATAAAATGTACTCTGTGTCTCTGGGTAGATTTAGTAGATTTACTCAGATACAGAGAAGAGAAACTCACTCAAAACCTCTTAATAATAGGAAGTCAAGATACAGATTTTGGATGCCTTTCAAGCCCTACAATGCTCACCAACTGTTGACTATAAAGCCCATGGGAAGAGTGATCACCTATTTGTTAATCTGAAAGGATTCTGCGTCAGTAATCCAGATTACTGACACCTTATATCCACAGCGTTGTTTTTCCTGATGGCAGTGACATCTCCTCATTACTTTTTCTAGCGGAGAAAGCAGACACGTCCCACCCAGCCCTCTGCTCTGCAAACCAGCTGCACACAGGGTCCCTGCCCTAATGAAACAGTTATCTTTACCATGGAAGATAATTAGAAGAGGATAACACTCTGTCTCAACCTGATTAGTCAATAAAAACTGCAAACTGACTTCTCTTCACAGAAATTTCAGACAGAGTTAGTTAATTAATTCTAGTTAAAACCAGTCCTTTTCCCAGAAAGAATGGTAGGGGCTGAGGATACACCTGTATGATGGTAGACTGTCCTTGTTCATTAACAACTCACAGAATCACAGAATGGTAGGGGTTGGAAGGGACCTTGAGAGATCGTCTTGTCCAACCCCACTGCGTGAGCAGGCACACCTAGAGCAGGGGGCACAGGACCGTGTCCAGGTGGGGTTTGAATGTCTCCAGGGCCTAAAGCAAAAGCTCACCTTATTTATCAGTGAAGACATAGCCTAAAACTCTAGTAACTAAACTCCTGTAAAGACCAGGCCATGCTGATGTAGTTGGTTACAGTGTTCGGAGAAGCCTGGGCTTCACCTTGTGCAACTTGACAAATCTTCAGCGTATGCACCGAAATTAGTGCTTCAGCTATCTTGGTAAAGTTAAAGCAGCAAAAATCCCTCCTGGTATGACTATTATACCAGTGTAATTTCCATGGTAGGCACCTGCATTATAAACAAAAACCTGCCACGTTTGGTGGGATAACTGAGCTCTCCAAACAGGGAATGATGCTCTAGGTGAAATTTCTCTCTGCTGAATTCAGCTCCTTCAGTGGCCAAGGGCAGAGACAAAGCTGCTTTTAAGGCATGATTCTCCTCACCCACCTCAGATTTCAGATGAGAGTGTGGCCTGAATGTGCCTGTTTGCTAGCTACTAAGGAGGCAAGGTGGCAATACCTAGAGAACTACAGGGTCAATTATTTGTTTGGTCGCATAAATTACACCCTTTGTGTCAACAAAATGGCACTACCTATTCTTGTAGCTGTGATGGCTCAAAGGAAATAGTTTTCAATCAGATATTCATATTCTACTATATAAAGCATATATAAGATGACAAAAGCTGATATCTGCTACATAGAAGCTGCTTAAAAAAATATTATAATTCATACAGTGGGAATAAAAGTGTTCTGATAGTCTCTTTGATTTGAGTGACATGCACACAATGTTTTATGCTGCTAGTACTAAGTGATGCCTAAGATTTCTAAAAATATGCATCTCACTTTCCTAACTCATGGAAAATGTGGGAAAAAAATCTATGTTAGGCTTCATCTTGACACAGAAAATAAAGCTGATTATAGAAAAGGTTGCTCCAGTTGGAGTGGCTGCTCCAGAAAAAGTGCTTGTACATTGATTACAGTCTTCTAGCAAATGTCTTGACCACTAAACTTGGCAGCTTGAAACGTCTGGTTGCACAAAGATTCTTATACACTAAATTGGTTTTAAGAATGAATTTAAGTAGAAAGACAGGAATGCCCAAATGAAAAATAAGGCTTGCCTGATTAGCAAATCAGCCTGGCTTAAAGAGAAAGTAAAGCAGGGATAATGGTAGTAATGCAAATAACATGACATGGTTTTTAATAATAACATATCAAACCCCAGAAAATTAAGAATATTAAAAAGGAAAGCTATATTCATTTTTCATGGCAAGGTTTGGGTAGCAGGGGGACTACAAGGGTGGCTTCTGTGAGAAGCTGCTATAAGCTTCCCCCATGTCCAATAGAGCCAATGCCAGCCAGCTCCAAGAAAGACCCACTGATGGCCAAGGCTGAGCCCATCAGCGATGACGGTAGTGCCTCTGGGATAAAAGATTTAAGAAGGGGGAAAAAACCTGCTGTGGAACAGCAGCCAGGAGAGAGGATTGAGCATATGTGAGAGAAACAGCCCTGCAGACGGCAGGGTCGGTGAAGAAGGAGGGGGAGGAGATGATCCAGGCACCAGAGCAGAGACTCCCCTGCAGCCCCTGATGAAGACCATGGTGAGGGAGGCTGTGTCCCTGCAGCCCATGGAAGTTAATGGTGGAGCAGATATCCACCTGCAGCCCATAGAGGACCCCATGCTAGAGCAGGTGGATGTGCCTGAAGGAGGCTGTGACCCCATGGGAAGNGGAAGAAGGGAGGGGTGGGAGGAAGGTGTTTTAAGATTTGGTTTTATTTCTCATTAACCTACTGTGATTTGATTAGCAATAAATTAAATTAATTTCCCCAAGTCAAGCCTGTTTTGCCCATGATGGTAATTGCTGAGTGATCTCCCTGTTCTTATCTCGACCCATGAGCCTTTCATTATATTCTCTCTCTCTCTGTCCAGCTGAGGAGTGGGAGTGATAGAGCAGCAAAAGTGTTCAATACATTTTTCCATTCTTCACTCTGGGAAAAAAAAAATGCATTTATATTAAATGATGACAAAATACTTTTATTTCAAGAGCAACAAGAGACAATGTCAGTCAACAGTTATTAAAGTTAAGCATTTAATTAAGCATATCTGCCTAAATTGCACATGAGAGTTTGAAGGAGCCAGCCCAAGAATTTTCTGGATCATTCATGCTGAGGCTTTTTATTCAGTCCTTAAGAAATGTGGACATTAAAAGGCCTAGGGTCTGTTAAAAGGTCTTGACATTCAGAGAAATAGTGTTCTGCTAGTATGACCTGTGCACTTACAAGCTTGTTAGCTTGACATTGATCCCCAGAAACATAAGAATGCATGTGAGATACAGTCAGCTAATATAGAATGACAGAATTAATGCAATCTTTGAATATCAATGTGGATTTATAGAAAACAGATTTCGTGAAACAGCTGAATGACATTTTTTCACGGGATTATATGTTTGGATGATAAAAAGACTAGTGTTGATGTAATAACAGCAGTCTTATGTAAGCAAGCTGACTTAAGACTGCATGACATTTTAAACAAAATATAACCACACAATATCAACATGGCACATTGGACTAAAAGCTGCCAAACTGATAAAAGCATAATCTCTCAATTTACCAAGAAGGCATTTTAGATAGATTTGATCACCATTTTAATACCTTCAGAAATGTCGTAATGGGGTTCTTTGAGAGTTCCTTCTACTTTTTTCATTATGCTGAAAAAACGCATGTAATGAGGAACCAATAGGTGGAAGTTGAACTTAGTGCATGAGCAATTACCCATAGGAATGGCTCCCTGGGGGTACAGTGGAGTCCTCCTCTATACATATTTGAAAATTGGGATTGATTGCTTTTCCAAAAATTGTGCTCTGGATCAGACATTCATGAAGTCAGCAAAAACCTATGACTTGTGGTATGAAAAGAGGATGGCCCCTTTTGGCTTTAATTTATATGTTGTTGATGTCAGAGCGTTTGCCTGGGTAAACCCAAACAGTCTATGTCGGTCTGCAGGCAGAAACACAGAGATAAGGGAAAAATCATTCATATCAAAATGAATTTTGGTTCTGGCTTCAGTGGAGGCAAGGTTAAGCAACTGATAGTCTGTCTATCCTGATCACCAGGTTTGCTGCATTGCCATCTGTTTCAGCAAGAAAAAGTGTGGATGCATCAGACAGCTTCATGCATCTGCATGGAGTCCCTGCTGCCCACAGGGCTTGCCAAGAGGGCAGAGACCCACTTTCACAGAGAAATGGGTTGGATCAGACCACAGAAATTACTAGCAATATTAGTTTTACCTTCCTTTACTTTGCAACAGAACTATGGGTCTGCAATTTTGAAGCTATAAAATACCTATGCAGATATATACGTGCATTTTCACACAAATAGAAGATTAAAGGGGTGTGAACAAAGTCGGTATCAAAAGGGCACATCTTCACCTAATCATGTACAACTAATCAGGTACAAGGCAAGTGAAATATAAGAAAAAGAATTAATAATAATTATTTTCTCCATAATTATTAACTCCAGGGCACTGTGCTAACACTGACATCAGTTCCTACAGTTAGAGATTACATTTAATGGCTTCTCTTGTAGTAGGGGAATTCCATCTCTAATTGGGCTTTTACTTGCTTCACAGGCTTAATGGGAGCAGACAATATTAACTACAAATAAATAATTAGGCTTCATTTCTTCTGCCTGTTCCTTTTATGTTGTTATTGAGATTTAGCCAGGAGAAAAACCTCCAAATAAAAACTTCTGAAAAGTATTCTGTTATGGCTGTTACTGAACTAAAGCTGTCACTGAATTGCCCAAGGTGTGTAGATACTTTAGGATTCTTATGCCTAGGTTTAGGTAAAACATCCGGAGGTGAGCATAATAACCATATAATAATGCTTATATACCATTATTCTACTGTTTTTATAGTGGATCAGATCCTAACAGTCACAGAATAGCTCAAGTTGGAAAGAAAATCTGTAGATCACCTAGTCCAAGGCCCTGCTGAAAGCAGGGTCACCTACAGCAGGTTGCTCAGGTCCATGTCCAGTCAGGTTCTCTGCCAAGCTGCTTTCCAGCCAGCTGGCCACCACCTTAATTCTTTGTCTGCTGTTAATAGATAGATACAGTTCTACTTATCTCACCAACACCTACTGTGCTTTAGGGTTTGGCTATATTTTCAATTTATAGAGAATGCATAATGATCACTAGGTATTGTAATGTTGCTCGTGCAAATGCACATTACTGTAGGGAAAGCAAGTTTAGACTAAGTGTTCAGACAGCATTAATGCTGATAGGATAAAAAGGATATCTTTTCTTTAATGAAGAAATAATGTATTGAATTACACTGAAGTTTATTTTAAGTTAATACTTCATTAAGTGTGAAATGCAGAAGTATTTATCAGCCTGCATAACAAATGATACAATGTAGCATCAGACTGGCTTAATAAATGCGTATTATTACTGTTTTTACTGTGATGGTACCATATGCAAGCACAGTGGAGGAGGTCACCAAAGAGAGAACAATACAGACAAAGAACAGAAGGATCAACAAAACATAGAGGTGACGTTACTCGTCCAGTCCCACAGCCAAAAGCTGGAAGCTGAATCCAAATCTCCCAAATTCCAGTCCATTCATGTGTTTAAAGCTACACATTAAAAAAGTCCCGGTGGAACCATTTTCTTCAGATTTTGTCAGTATGTTGAAATGAAAACATCCCCAAAGATAGTTGCATTTCAGTTCAGTTCCAGTGGAAACCGGCTAGAAATCTGTTTACATTCCCAACAGTTCATCCGTCTTGCTCCAAAGGCAGACTCTGATTTAGGATCCCAGGAAACTGAGGTCCATGAACCTACTGCAGCCTCCTGCATTTTGAAGTAGGAGCTCTCTTGACCCAATCAACCTGATACATCTACTGAACTGCCATTACATTTTGTGGAAAACTAAAGAAAAAACGAGACCAGAAAAAATCAAAAGACCTATCTTACAGTGGGACGGTTCACTCCTTCAAGGTGCCCACCTCTCTCCACAACAGGGAATGAGAAAGCCTTGACTAGCTTAAACCATATCATACCTTTTCAGATGGCTAGATGATAGCCCAGATGAACCCAACAGTATGTGTGCAATACAGAGGTGGATTCTCCACATAATGATTACAAGCAATTAAGATAATTATGAACTGGATTTGCAGGCTCATATCAGCTGGAAAGCACTGTACAAAAATCCTTAAAATGACAGATTAAAAGAATAACAAAGAGGAGGAATAGAATTCATTGTTTTCTTATGTCCATTTAAAGCAATTAAAAGGAATGCTTTGATCACTTCTCTTTCAGATTAACTACCCTGCTATTTTGGAGAGATCTTTTCCCAGATCAAGGAGATGATATGAAAATTACCTTGAATGAACGCAGTATAAACTTCATAGGAACAATTAAATAAAGCATAAATTTTCATTAAAGTTTAATAAGTTACTGTAATTAAAGATCACTTTTTTTTTAATAGCACTTTGCTCATATACAGCGTGGAAGTCTGATCTTGAAGAAACAAATTAAATACCAGTTCCCAGAAGCCCCACCTCTGTCTGCTACTCTCCATCTCTTCCGAAAGGCTTTTCTTGTCGTAGTCTCTGGATATCACCAGGAGAACCCAAACAGGTCACCACAACTTCATGATAAATTCCTGCCTGTCATATTATGGCCTTGGGAATTATCACTGAATTTAGTAGATTTTAATATGTGTGCTCTGAATAACACAGTACAGGTGTTAAGTTTGCAATATCTACCAATTAAAACCCTTTAACCCCTTATTTAACTGACCAATTTTATTGCCTTCCATGATTATTTGACTATGGGACTTCAGTGATCTTCTTCATGCTTGTTCAGAGGACTTGTTCTTCCTCAGGCACTGACATCTATCAGTTTTTAAAACAAAACTACAGCTGACCACAAAGCAAAAAATATTGCTAATAGCAGAAGACCTGTCCAGTCATGTTCTCTTATAGTTGTTATGCACACAGTTTTCGAAAGTATCGGTCAAATGTCAAAGTCCTTGACCTTTAGAGGTCCTAGACCTTTATAGACCTTTCAGGAAGACTTGGGTTATATGTTTGTAAATCACCTTTGAAATCCTGAGCTTTTGGTGGTTTGAGGATTTTTTTTAACTCCTCTGTAACTCTCTTTTTCATGGGAAAAACATTGATATGGTCCTGTGGATTGCATATGGTGAGTTTTTGACAACAGAGGCAGAAAGGGTGCAGAGAAGCTGTCAGCTTGCAATACCATGTTGTAACCAGTCAGAAGTTACAGGATTTATGAAATAAATGGTTTGTCAGACCAGGAGGAATGCTGGTCCTCTAAAACTGAACTAATATGCTGATAGAAGTAAACTGATGTCAGGCCTCTGAGAGAAGGTGCATTACCAGCTGGAGTATTTCCTCTGGTAGAAGAGGAGACAAGAGCATGGATCTGCATCTTCTCCTCATACTAATGATTTAACTCAGCTTTCAGCCCAAGGAATACCTAAAATGAAAAGAGAAATTAATTGTGAATATCCTCAAAAAACAATATAATCAAAGGCAGAATTGTTCACTGTTGTAAGAGGAACAAAAATAACCATGTCCCTGCCAGCAGGCATGCAAAACAATGTCAGCTGGGATTTGGTAGGATAAGAGCTAGAATATGTGTAACAGTATGGTGGGTAGATGGAAAAAGCATACTGAGAAATGTACAGGGTCAGACAGCACAGCCTGAGCTCTGCTGCTGCATACCCTACCCATGGTCCTCTGCATGTCAAAAGGCACTACGAGGAATCAGAAACAAGCAGTCATTCTGCCTTGCTAAGATACAGCATAAAGAAAGGTCAAGATGAGCAGAGCTGAAGCCAGATTCACCGCTGCTGCTGCAGCGCGTGATCTCCAGCCATGCTCCTGAGACATGGCACATCCTGTGTTTGACCTTAGCCAAGACACCGAAACATATCTTGGAAGGACTAGGTCATGGAGAAAATCCTGTGCAGTGCTTGACATTGTTTAGGATGGTATTCAGAGAGTCACAAGAGGGTAGAAGAGAATAAAATGTGAAAATAATTTATTTTAAATCATCCAGTTGATTTTTAAGTGCGTGATTTGCTATGCACAGTCTTTATCGGTCACTTGAACATACAGATTGACACAGTGGAACAAATGAGTCCAATTTAATTAATTACCTGATGCTTCAGAGGAAATGGAATGATGAAATACTCAGTCTTCCTATGTCCTGCAACTGGCCTGTGCATTGAAGCATAAAGATTACTAACTTTTTATTTTTCAACTCATCCAATTTGCTTGTGGATGGCCTCATTTTCCATATTATTCTTGCCCTCTTGTACCCCCTTGGCTCTAAAAAATTTACAGACATAAACAAAATTTACTATATTTCAACATGTAATCTATGTTTTGCCTTTCATTTCAGTTGAGAACCATTGCTGTCCACTGTGTTTGCCCTCCTTGGTGACAAAGAAAACTTGGCAAAGGGATGTTAAAATATCAGTGAGGGCTACTCAGGTCTTCCTCCGCAGAGTGCAGATAACTACTTTATTTTTCTAATGATTGCAATCCAGTCTCAGGAAAAATCCCCTGTTAATCTTCAAGTGATATATAAAATGTTTTCAAATTGTGTGGCATCTCATAAGCAACCTTTTCTAGATACTTTAAGTGACTAGTGGATTTGAATGCCTCATTTTGGAGATAGCTAAAGATGCCTCCCTTTCAGAAAGTGATGAACTCTCCCCTCTGTAAACTAGGTGTTGTATGTGTTTGCTGAACACAAAAGACAAACTTAAAATGGCTGATAACTTTAAAAAATAATTACAGCTACAATTTTAATGTACGTAAGCAAAATAATTCTCTCCAGTGAACTGTTTTCTGGGGATTGCTTACTAGCAGATCTGCTTGTAGCAGATCTGAAAAATATTCCATTAAACAAGCAGTGTTGTGTACTTGAGCACAAAGTGGCATCCAGCATCCTCTGGAAAGAGTCTTCCTGGGAAAGCCTGCTGCTGAGCCGGGCTCTTCTGAAACAGTTTATCTATTTGCTGAGACCACCTAGGAATATGGATCAGGAATTGAAAATTTGATTCAGAGCCTATTCAAATAAATAGTAATTCCAACTTATTCCTACAGGCTCTGCCTCAGGATATTTAGCAAACAGCTTTTAGCTATTAGCTTGGCATGTAGCTAAGTCATTTACTTAACAGAATTCCTGCACAATGAAGCCTTCTGCAGCTTGCATCCCATCTTGCAGGCACTGGCATTGCTGGGCATCATCTGTGTATAACAGAAATCGAAATAATTTTTCAGAGTACTTTGAATAAATTAACCTGCCACTAGAAATCTGGTATCCCCTTTGCTCTTGTCAGACTTCTTGATGCCATATTAAAAGATCGGTTGTTGATACCATTGACAGCTTCATTATTACTAAGTGACAGCATGTGTCAGAAAATCAAAAGAAAGCATAGCAAGAATATGAAAAGATTGAAAGCAATAGAAACAACATTACTGTTGCCATGGTACAGATCAGCATCTAGTGAGGCCAGCAGGACAGTAGCAGTGACAGCCAGTGCTCAGGCAGTTTCCTTGTCCCAGATAATGCTAATAAGGCATCTGGAAAAAGGTAAAGATCATCCTGACTTGATGGCACTGCCATCATAGCTTGAGCAAGGCCTCAGTGAGGACCATGCTGTCAGCTTATTCTGAAAAGTCAAAGCTGATGAGGAAGAAATGCTCGAGTCCTCCCTGAGCAGCACGGACAGACACTTATTTATCTCACAGTTGCCTTGCATTAACAGTCATACATTTTGGCAGTGTCTCTGATAAGCTACTGAATAACATTTTATCACTTGCCAATTCTTGTCCAGTTCATGGAGCACATTGAAATAATGTGCCATTAATCACATCAAAAAGAAACACGCTTGGTGTTTGCAACTCTGAAGTCCAGGGGGGTGTTTGTTTCCACTCCTCCAAAGGCAAGTCTTACTTTTTTTGTTTCTGTGTTTCACAAACTGTCTCTCTGTCTGTCCAGCTGCTGCTGCTTTCTAGGCAGCCATGTGGACATAGGAAAGCAAGTCAAAAAGAGCTTGTTTTCCAGTTTTTGAACTTTGCAAACTTCTTAATTTCAATTACTTCTGAAATTTTTGCCTGCTTCAAAAAATAGATATGGCAGAAAGGAAAAGAAATAGCTGATCTATTAGCAGTAGGAAACCAAACCTGGATAAAAAGTTGTATCATGTATTATTCCCAGTAATTACTTATATTTTCTATTATTCTCACCTTTTGTCTATTTTTCTATTGTCTATTACCCTGTCTCAGAATCACAGAATCAC
>VZTV01070778.1:2855-34585 GCA_013400875.1 Anhinga rufa | reverse complement strand
TGTTGAGTAGAGAACAGTTTTTCCTATATTTTCCTTCACTTAAAAACCTGCCTTCCTCCTCCTCCCCCTTACTAGTTCATCTTAGTGGGATGGGGCAGGGGGCAGAATGTACATGGAAATTCCCTGCTCCCACAGGAGTGACATCCCAGCCACAGTGTCCCAGTGTTTTGGGTGTCCAACTGGAGGTGTCTGGAAAGAGCCTGACTTTTGGAAGGGACAGTGCCTGGGCTTTCTGACAATGGCTTTCCTTCCAGTTGCATCAAGTTGGGCAGTCAAGACTGAGGCCTGTGGATGGGCAGCTGTGGCTGCTGTTCCCATGTGTCCTCCCTTCCCCCCATCCTTTTCATCATGCTTTCTCCAAACCCACGTGTTCAGAGCTTTGCAGGACCTCCCTTGCTTTTTTGCTTTTCTCCCCGTGTCCCCACACCTGCCTGATCTCTACCCATTCAAGGACCCCCTCTTCCCACTGCAAGAGTTCCCAAGGAAGGTTGCTGTAAGACTCTTTTATTCCAGCTTTTTCTCCCTCAAATGCAAGCTCCAGAAACAAGAGAGGCCCCAGGAGCCTGTGGGAGTGAGTGTGTGTGTGCCTGCCTGGGAGGGGAGTACCCTGTGCTCTAGAGTCACTGATTTAATGCTTGTATAACTAAATAAGAAACATAAACAGAGGTTCTCCAGTGAGTGCCTTGGCAGTGGCCTTCATTCAGTTCCAGACCAGTAGCTTAATGACTCTTCCTGCTAAGCTCAGCTTCAGCCTGTTGCCCTGGGTGTGGATGCTGCCTCTGTGTGCCCTCAGGGAGGGCCGTAGTTAGTGGGTGAAGGTTAATTGTCTTCTGCTCTCACAGCTGACTGCAAGTAGCTGACATTTTGATTCCTGAACAATGCTGCAGTCATTAGCCTGTTTTGCATTCCCCTTTCTCTTCTAGTTTTGTTTTGTATTGTTGGTTGGCTGTTTGCTTTCTCAACCAGACCTATTATTTTTTCTTCTCTGTGTGTTTTCCTTGCAGGGGATCCCTGGAGTTCCTGGGAAGAGGGGCAAGATGGGTAGGCCGGTAAAGTTTTTCCTCGTCTATTATGCAGACCTTGTTGAATGAAACCGGAAACAAAACATCTGGCTTTTGGCTGGGTCCCTTCATATCTTCTGATGGGAACTAAATGGGGAGATCAAACAAACCTTTCCATGTCTCTTTTCTCAAGCAGGAAGAAAACTGAAGATGCAAATATTGTTCTCTTCCTTTCTTCCGTGCTCTGCCCACTTCACAGGCATTTTTGTTCTTTTTCGCACTGTCTCCATGCTCCCTTCGATCTTACACTTCTCAGACTTTCTTCTCCAATGTCTTCCCCTCTGTCCTCCCTCTAGCCAGCCTCTTCATTCAACGCACTTTTAAATTCCCCACCATGATTGCAGCATCCCAGGTGCCTGTGCTCACTCTGTTACATCTACTGCTCTGTGCTCCCACCAGCCCCATCACGTTTGCCTCTTTTTGCTGTGATTCTCTCCAACCCTTGTACCATCCTGGTTTGTATAATGAAAGTGCACTTTTCTATAGAAGCCTTTTTGTCCTTGGCGGTGGTACACAGTTAAAGCAGTAACAGATTAGATGAAGACATGTTTGAGGAGCAAGGAGACTGGCTAAATTTGAGAGCTTGGCCAGTAGGAAGAGGTGTTTGCAGGTAGGACTGAATACAAGGTGGAAGAAGAAGGGGGTGTGTGCTTACTGTAGCAAAAACCAAAATAAAAGCAGGTGGGTAAAGTACTGAAATAGGTAGAGGAAATGGGGAAAAGATGGAAAGGAAAGCCTTTCCCACATCAGCCTTCTTGCAAGCAATTCTGTGTGCTTTCTTTAGCAAAACATATACAGCTTTTTTGCTCCAGGAGTCAGTGGAGAGATCAGGCACATTCACGCTCTGCTGTGTCTCATTGCCTCTGCACCTTGTCCTTCATGTTAGCCTGAGTTTCTCTCGATCTCCTGATATCATTGCACTCACAGGCTCCTTGTAAAATGTCCACTCACCCACACATGGAAGAATCCAATGCTTTCCCCTTGTCACCCTTGCATGCGAATGTGTGCTTTCCAGGAGTCCCACGCCTACAGCTTGCTGGTGTTCTCACAGTAAAAGCCATGCAAACATCCCGACAGTGCCACATTCATCCCAGCAGGCTGTTCTGTTCTTCCTAGGGTGGGGGGAGGTCGAGCAGATTTTTGGGGGGCGGGGGCAGTGGAAATCTGTACCAGATCTTACAGTTTTGTAAGCCGCTGGTTGCACCAGAAACCTCTGCAATGAATAATTGGAGAGAGCCAGTCGATGTAACGATGACTCATTGACCAGAGTAAAACAAACAAAGCAACTGTCGTTAGGTACAGGGTTTCTGCTCTCTGCCTTGTTCCTACACAGAGCATGCTGGAGGCTCAAAGCGTTCCAGCTGTTGTTTGGCTAGCATTTGTAATCTTCCAGGCAAGAGTTTTTGTCTGGCAGTCACTGTTACAAACAAGGGGCTCCCCTGAGATCAGCAGGGAATCTCTCAACCATGGAGGCATTTAGGCTGGGATCAAGAGAAGGGATTAAACGGCTGCGCGTGAGCACCTTTGTTCTACTCGGCTCTTTCAGAGAGTTTTGGCTCCAACCCCATTTCATGATATCAGGTTTAATAAGAAATCTTGAATGGACCGATGCTGATGATTTGTACTTCCGAGCATGAACAAAAAGACTTGGTGACTTCCAGAGTTATTCAGGAAGTCACTGGGAGAATGGAAAGAGGAACCAGCTGACCTGGTTCCCTTCCCAACACTTATCTCCTGGCCTGTGCTGTCTCCCAGCTGGTTAGCAGTGTTAGTGAGCCTGCTGTGATTTTTCCTGGTCTCTCACATCCCCACACTGCTAGGTTTGCTGGCACAGCTACTGCTCCTGTTCTATTTCAGCATTGTCACTGCGATGGAAAGCTCTTGGAAGCCCTTATTAGCTACCATCCAAAGCTAGTAAATGCTCTGGGGAGTAGGGAGGGAGTTGGTATCAAATATATTTCTCTACCTAGTTTTGTTTGGGATGAGAGACAGCAACAGATTAAGTGCTCGGCAGAGGAGCGGGGGAATGGGGGAGTTTGCATGTGACACCGTGGGCCTCCGAGAATGATGTAAGAGGGAATGATTAAAATAGAAGAACTGGACATGAGTCAGATCTTGAAACCCTTCCAGGGAAGTTAAGTTTTGCAAAGCTGTGAGGGACATGGTGAATCTGTCGTGGAAACAGCTGACTCCACCTCCCGCTCTGCTTTCCCTGCAGTGCATCAGCAACGTAGGAGGCGAGTGCATTTCTAACGTATGGCCCCTGGCGAACTCTTGAGCAAGGAGAGGGTTGGGGGTGGGCTAGGGGGAGAATTATGATTAAAGTACCATGCACTAGGGAGACTGAAATAACATGAGTCTGTATGTCTCCAAATCTGCTGCCTGTTTTAGAGGTAGACTGGAGCTGAAGCAACTGGTTGCTTAAACGTTCAGTCTTGCCAATGCAGTGGCTGAAAATAATGGCTTTTTATGGTGGTTTTGTGGATTTTTATGGCATTCAGTTGAGCAGCTGGCAAAAAGAAAAAAAAAAAAAAGAGGATAAAAAAAGGCCCCCTTGCTGTGAGGGCACCAGGGCTGTGGTCCGCACCGTGCTGGGGGGAAGGAATGAGAAAGCTGTTGTTACCTTCTATCTTGGTGTTCATAGGCAATACATCAGTCCTAATTCATCTTTGGAAAGGACATGTACTGTCACTGAAGGAGGTAACCCACAGGAAGAGGAGATACAGCTAGTCATCATTCAAGGAGTTCAAAGCTGAAAGTTATATGCTTTTCTTATGCTGTGGGAGATGGGTAGCTGCGAACAGAAATGTCTGCACTGCAGATTATATTAAAATTCAAATAGAATGTAATATTTTCAGAAGTTCTCAAGCCCTGTTAGAGAAAGAGACTTAAAGGGGAACTTTCAGGAAATATATCCAAAGAGCTTTGAGCTCTTTTTTTGGTTCATCTTCATTATTGATGGGTGCTTGTATCTCTTTTTTCATGTAGGGTATCAATACTGCACCAGCTGTGCTATCCTATGCCTGATTTTTTCCTTACAATGTGTTTTATTAGTAGTATTATTTTAAAAGGGATAGAAAGGAAGGAGCAAAGTTTAGTTCCAAGACATACTTAGCAATTCTTGGGTTTGTCTGAGATCTATTCACAATTTAGCCAAACACAGCTGAAGTTTCCTTATATTTTTCTGAGAACCTGTTGGTGCTGCTGGTCCCACGCCTGGGGCTCAGCTGAACACTTGGAACCTCACCATGTCAGGTACCGTGCAAACACCTCATGAAAGAAAAGCCCCGGCCCAAAGGATCTATCAGTTTTGATTACAAAACAGCGTGAGCAAGTCATTAATACCACAAGCAGGCATTTCGGCTTCCTGCCTGTCTAGCTGTGCTCATTGTTACTGTTCTTTCTTTTGTCCTCCTGCAGCTCATGTTTGTGAGTGATATGCAGCTGTGTCCTGCCAGCTGTTGGGTGGCATGATGGGGGTTCCTGCCACCTACTAGCCTCAGGCAAGGGTGGCAAACGCCTCTTGACAGCACCCCTGCCATCAGGCTCTGCACAGCCTTTGGCGAGTGCAGCATGTTGCCGAAATGCTGCTCCAAGGAGACAGCTTGACAGGTGGAGTAGACCGTGTAAGTAGCAGGCACAGAGGGAGGGTTTGCACTCAGGATGCGTGGCCAGATAGGCTGACACCTCTGCCTGTAAGAACGGCTGAAGTCTGCCAAGGCAAGGTGGGGAGATGCTGCATTGCTTGGTGACTGCACGGGAGGAGGAAGAGGATATGAGACCTGGTTTCTCCCTGTGTTATGCAACTTCAGACAAGCTGTTTGGCTGTTCTTGGCTGTGTGCAAAACAGGAATAACACAGTCGGCTCTCCTTTGAGCTCTGTAGCTGAAACTTAGCATGTAAATGCCAAAGATTACTGCTCAGATGTCAAGGAAGAGCTGCTATTTAGTGGCATGTGGATTTTAAGTATTAGGGATCAGTGCACAGGCGAGTCCAGACATCTCCCTTCCCTCTGCTTGTCACCCACAATGTGGAGGTTGTGAGAGACAGCAGTGATCTGGCAGCCACTCTAACGTAGCCTCAGTATTTGTTGTAAGCATCAATGCAATAGCAAGCTGGCATCCATTTTCCATGAGCTGACCACAGCTGGGGTCCCCCTTGCCAGCTCTCAGCTTGTAATGCAGCAGTGCCTTCTTGCCAGGCTATTTTTCATGTCTACTGTCTTCTTCCTTGTTGACTTATAAAGTTAATGTCTTAACTCCTGCCTCCAGTGAACACCAAGTCTCAATATATTCTTTTTTGTTCATCTGATAAGTTGTTAGAAGTATATGTGATACCCCTGTACTCCCCACCAATATGGGTAGGCTGTTGCATCATATGAAAAGATATTGCCTTGTGGGAGACATTAGATAGCAAAAAGCAGGGCTGTCTTTGGGTTAGGAAGGTTTCTTTTTACAGCTTCCCCCAACCGTTTGATATATGGCTAAGATAACTTAGTGGTGAACGTAAGTGCATGGGGCTTTGCCAAGCTACACAGTCTCAGCTGTTGTCCATGCAAACAATGGGGGGACATGTTTTGCCATGTGTCTGGAAAGGCTGGCATAACCGCAGATTACTGAGAAAATAAATTTTGCTCCTCTCTGTAGGGACTAAGATGATAAACAACTTCTCTTGCTCCAATCTTTTCTCTGCTTTGGATGCAGCTGAGGTCCTTCCTTGCATTTGGAGTGAACCAAGCAAGATCTCCTGTACCACACAAGCTGAGATTTGGGAAACTGGTAACAACATTTTGAAGTATCTCTTCTTTAACAAATAACTGCCAAACTCCAGTTTACTTGAGTGGGCTCCCTGGGGGTGCAAAAAGGCAGCCCATATGACTTTTCTCATAACAAACTTGACATAGACATACACCCTAAGAACTCTCACCTACAGCACTGAGCATCTTGGCTCACATGGGTTGCTAAGGGTACAGCCATGTCTTTTTTGTCTCTGCGACCTTGTTACCTACCAAAAAAAAAGGAAGAAAAATGGAGAAATGTGAGGGCTGAGGACCTATTTGTACAGGTAAATCCACAAGACAAGCTGCAGGAAGGAGCACAAATGGGCTGTAGGAGTTGAAGGACAGGACTTGGGTAGCTCGCTCGGTCTTGTGCCAATACCCCAGCATAGCACCAAAAAGTTTGGTGCCTTCTTCAGGAACTGACTGATTTTTAAAAAAATTATAAGCTTTTCATCATTCTGTTTGCATGAAAAGTCAAGTGGAGGTCCTGTAAATTAGTAATCAAAAAAACTCCTCTGTTATTGAGAGAGTTTTAGCCCATTAATTGGATTTTTCCTGTTAGCCAAGTCAATTCTTTGCTATAATTTTTCTTTATTAACCTAAATCTTTAAAATAGATTTGGTTTGAGCAATCAGTGGCTTTTTTAATGCTTAGGTTGGACACTGAAACTGGGCAGCTGGTCTCTCCTCCCTGCTGGGCCTGGTCCACCACTCTGAAATGCAGGCATGAGCCCAGAGCAAATGTCACCATCTCTTTTTGGCCTGCGGTGCGTTCCACATGTCTGGAGTTTCCCAAATCTCTGTGGTAAGGTGCATGCATGGTTACCTATCACTCTGATATCAGCACATGTTCCTGTGTTCATTATTACATCATCCAAAAAACCTGGCAAAGTGGACAGTATTAACACATATTTAATTTTTTTAAGAATGGGCAAAACTAAGTACTGAAAACACAGGGGGAAAGGGTTTGGGAGGTGCCAAGGCCCATAACTTCTACTGAAAGAAAAGAAACAAATCCAAAGATGGTTTGTTTCTAAGAATGTCCCTAAGTGATTTGTCCATCGTCATTCAAAAAGCTTGTTAAGAATTGAACCAAGGTCTTCTAAGCACAAGAGCATCTTTCTTCCTTCAGGGAAATGTTCATTCATAAATCAAATCAAAGCCCAAAAATTATTTTCATTAGAAATTATAAGGAAAATATAATGCAACTATCACTTTTGAGTCTGAAAACATTGTGATCACCAAAGCTGCTTGACTTTCTTAAATAGGAGGTGCCTTGATTTGGAAATCTTGGCCATGAATAACTAGCAGTGGCAGATTCAGTGCTCTTCAGCATTACTCATTTGGGTCTGTGTAATCTGCACTCTGCTAGAGCCCCAGAGGCAGGGGAAGAGATCGCATACCAGCATAAAAGGAACAAAGCAGATGGGCAAGAAAGTGGAAGGGCTGTCAGTTAACTTCAGTGATGTTTGGCTGAAGGGTCTTCAGGGGCCTTTTGCTCATGTTCAGGTGGAACAGGCTGTCCTGGAGCACTGTGCTCCCACAGCTGGAGGGGTTATGTTTAAAAATGCCATGAAATCTTTATCCAAAGAGGATGTGACACAGAGCTGTGAATTCTCCCAGGGAGAGAGAGGGAAAACCTCCCTTGGGGTGACAAAGGAGCAGAACTACAGCAGGACTGTCAGTCCTGTACTCGGCTGAGGATGGCATCATCCTTCTTTGCAGGGATGAAAACTGTCACAGTCCCAGGTCTAGACTGAGCAGAAGGCAAAGGCTCTTGCATAGCTGAGTGAATTAAAGCTAGTGAGCAGGCACGCCGGGAGCACAGGGTTTGCCAGGCTCCCTTTAGGGTGACTTGCTGCTCTAGGAACCAGCGCTGGGTCTGAGCCAGCCTGCTTGCCTTCACGCCCACCTGTGGAGGGGCTCATGTCTGCTCTCTCCACCAAGAATGCTCTCAGAGGTGTAAGCTGCCAACATAAGCTACACTTGTTTATTTTATTCTCCCTCTTTTTTTCCAGTGAATGCCTTCTCTCACCCTTAGCCCTGCTTCCCCATCACCACCTTTTTGTTGTTGTTGTTTAAATTGTTTGACTTGCAAGCTCCATCCCTGGGGAGACTCCTGGGCAGAGATTCACCTGGCCAGAGCCAACTGGCAGATAGAGTCTTTTGCAGACAAGACAGGAGGGCTGGTTGGTTTGAGCAGCTTCACCTTCAGCCAACAGGAAAATAAAATCCTATTTTTGGAGAAGGATTCTGTTGGCGTGACGACCTGCCAGGATTCCTCAGAGCAGCAGCTGCCAGACTGCCTCCCTTACTCCATCAGGGAAAGTGCTTTAAACTGAATCAGATGTTGTATACATACAACACACCCACCCACATGTGCACACCTGAAAAGGCCTTGGTGAAGCAAAGGACACAGTGCATCTTGCTGGTCTCTGCTTCCCTGAGGACAGCTGCTTCCAGGGACAAGAGACAAGAATGGTGGCGTCTGCTCAGACCAGGGGCAGCCCTTTGGCTGGCAACAGCAAGAAAGGGCAGGCAGCTCTGTTTGTTTTAAGCAGAGGAAGAAAGGAAGGGGAGGTGGAGGGGGATGTAATCTCCTGATGCAGGAGGAGTTGGTTCCAGTGTCCTGCCTAGGTCTGGTTGTTCTCAGCAGGAGTCTCCTGGCGTATGAAAGGATGCCCTTTTCAGGGAGCACCGATGAAAAGGAATTAAGGTACTATTGTAGGATGTCAAAGACAGAGATTTAGTTACTGGTTCTGATTCGGACTTCTCAGTGTTACCTGGGATAAATTAGTCTGCGTTTCTCTCTGTCTCAGTTCTCTCTCTAAAGCAGTTCCTCAACTTCACCAAGTGCATTGAGGACAAACTGTGCAATCGCTGTAAAGCTCTGCTTGGGTTGGAGACAGGAGAGCACAGAAGCACCTGGATCTTGCTTAGTGCAAAGCATGTGCATGTACACTTTTTCTCCAACTCCTCTTCAAGCTTCATCTTGCTTCTTTAATTGAACTTCTCCTTCAGACAATGTGAAATCCATTCAGCTGGACTTTTTTTCCCCTCCTTCTCTCTGTATTTCCCAGCTGTGAGGTAGAGCCAAAAGTTTTGTCACACCTGAATTCAGCCACTGTGGAGGAGCACCCCACTGGCTCTTGGCCAACAGAACTTGTTAGCTGAGCATTTTCCTCCTAACTCTGCTGCTGTTTGCCATGCCTTCCTGGTCCTGGTCCTTCTCTGCATTTCTACTCCCTCCCACAGAGCAGGCAGGATGCATGGCTTGATATTTTTCACTAGGGTGTTTTTCTTTGTTGTCCCCGTTCTTGAGCATAATTTCCAGGGACCAGTCTTCCTGGAAAAACAGTTGCACCCTGAAAAATGGTGGATTTTCTGTACCAAAAAAAACCCCTCTGCACTCACTTTGGGAAGGTCAGGGGACTCTCAGTGTGCTGGGCTCTTTAATCTCTTTCACAAGTCTCCTGTAATGGGCTGCCAGTTGTGACCTGTTTGTCCACCAGCACCGTAAAATGAGCTTCCTGTCCCGTGTGTTCTCCCTCAGTTTGGGTTCCTCAGGCTGCTGGAGCAGTGCACGGGAGAGGAGAGGTAGTGCTGCTTACAGGAGTGAAACAAATGGGATAAGAAAACCTGCTTGTAATTCCTAGGCTGCTTGTTTCAGTTGAATAGTGCTAGTTTTTTCCTGGGCAACATCTCTGTCCTTGAAGCTCAGGCAGGAGGGGAGCAGCACTGAAAAAATAGCTTTTAAAGACATGTGAGATCTACTAAATTAAGACACTGTGGTCACTGGAACTGTTATTGTGGTTTAAACTTCTACTGCATACCCTACGGAAAGAAAGTGCTTTCTTTTTCATTAGGGGCTTAGAAGATTGATTGTTTCCTGCTGTGCACAGGTCTGTGTTGGGACAGCTTTCACAACCTGGTTTGGGTCTTTGGAGACTGTATGGATGCTGAAATAGCTTCCTCCATGCCACAGCCACCAGCCTTGGTCTCATTTAATGTGCAAAAGACTGTTAATACTTGTGTTGCTAAGCTCAAATACTGGGCTAGGACACCTGGCGTTAGTTGAATTGAAGCTGCTCTTTCCATTTTTCTCCTCCTCTGGGTTTGTTTTACAGCTTGGGCCAAAAAGTACCAGGGGATCACCCATCACCCCAGAGATCTGCAAGCCTAGGCTGGGAAGGGTGCTCATGCCAGCAGAGCAAATGGCATGTTAAGGATGATCAGGTGTTGGCAAGGACAGGGCTTTGCTGCTGAGTGTTGCCTTGAGCCTGGCTGTTGTAGCAATGATGTCAGCCCACACTGTTCTGGGCTTTCTTTGTTTCCTGCCACTTTGACCCTCTTCCATCCCCTCCTAAGGATGGGCAGAAACCCTAGCTCTGTGGGGTCGAGACACATCTCTTACTTACTGGGTAGCTTGGCCAAGTGACCTCAGGTACCCAGGTCTCTGCCTTCAAAACAGGAATAATCTGCTTTTTAAAATACTTGGAGATCTACTGTTGGAAAGCCTGTGTAAAAGTTAGACTTTTAACTCTATTACCAACCGCCTCAAATCTCCTATGTCTTTATCTTAAAGCAGTGAGGTTAGTATGAGAAACTGAGGCATAAAAAGAGATCAGTGGGAAACATGAATTTAAATACTTCCTTATCTGGACACTTCTATTCTGGTAGAGGAATGCATTGTTTATAATACACTGGAAGAGATTTAAACCAAATTTAGGAAGTGTTCTTAGTCTGGAGCAATCATTCCTCTAGATGATACTATGCTGCTGTAGTTATATTGATTTAATTGTACTATTCAAAGTAGTAAAACTTCCCATATTAGCAAGGCCTTAGCAGCCCCAGGGCCAGGCTGCTCAGTGGCATCCATGGGTCACTCTGTGCCCAGCTCTGCCCTCTGAGAAAGGAAGGATACATCTGGGGGAGTGCTGAAGGTTGTAACTGAAATCTGCAGCAGTGTAAGTACAGTATCAGCCATGCACACTCACATTTCCCTTGGCAAGTTGAATGACTGTAAACAGCAAAATATTCCAAGGTCGTCTTTTTTTTTTTTTTGTCTTGCCTGAGCAATGAGTTTTCCCTACACATCTCTGTTGTGATCTTATTGATTCAGCATGTAGCAGAGTTATTTTTTACCCTTTTTTTCATTAAAGAAAATTGTAGCCTCCCCGCCTTCTTGTTATATTTGACGTCTTTGTCTCTAGATGGCAGAAGGCTGTTTCCAGTGGTTGCTTACCACGGCTTCTTGGCATGTGCACAGGCTTGAGGGATGTAGTGCCCAGCTGGAAAAAGGCAGATGACTTCCCCATTTGCAGTGATGCCTATAAAATAGAAGTATTGAATCCACACAAGCAAGTGATAGCTTGTGTCCATTCAGGAGTATGTACTAAATACTGTAGGGAATTGGTACAGAAGAGGTGAAATGCTGGCTCTGATGCCAGGGGCAAAATTTTGGTTGTCTTGAACAGGTCTCCCATCTCTCACCTTAGGTTTGACTAAATATCTTTTCACCTAGTTGTGTTAACCAGGAGTTGTAAACCCTCAAAGGTGAAGGGAGGTCTTGAATCACATCTTTGACTGCGGAGCTTCCCAGTATATTTTTCCTGTTCTGTCTGCTGTGATCATTTCAATTTTCAGTGTTGCTGATGGGTTTCCAGATAGCGTGTTGCTGTTGGCTGTCACATTTCGCTTCCCTCAGGTTAGCTTTTCCAAGGTAACCAGTGTTTTTAGTATACAGAGGATCAGGCAGGAAGAGAGAGCATCCTTCTGGCTCAGCAAGGGCCATCCCCTCCCTGTCTGCTCCGTCCCTGTCTTTTAAGGTCTTAGCTAGCCCAGAACATGGGTGCGTTGTCCTTTGTATCTCACAGTCTGGTAGAGTCAGAGAAGGGTGTAAGGCAGTTTTACTGTGTCTCCTAGTCTGAGTCAAAAGTAATGCACACACTAGCAGTTGCAGCTTCTTGGGGTGTCTCTGGAGCACATCTGGTGTAGCATCATCTAAGCAATACTGCTTACTCACCAAGACTGCTCTGTCATAAACAGAAGAGGGAGCAGGGGTGATTGGAACTTTGCTTTGCAAGTTCCCACTCTGGACTGAAGCACAAAGGTAGATATCTGCTCCGGCTAAGAAGCCTTTTATATGCAAATATATTCCTTAGTTTTCCATCCTGATGCCCACAGTTAGAATGGTGTGAAGAATAAAGCAGAATTTTAGCCCTGGCTGAATTAACCAAGTCTAGGAGTCAGAGCCTGGGGTTAGGCTCTGCATATGCTCTGTCCATGGGGAGCTCTTCTAGCAGACAACTATTTCCCTTTCAGCTCAGTCAAAGGAGGTGAATGCTGTGTCATATTATATCTTATTCCATCTTAAGGTGCACGCAAGGAAAAGAAGTGGAGAGGCACAGCAGTCTTACCTGTGTCAGAGTCTCCCAAAGCACCTTCCACTGCAGCTGAAGTTCGGAGTAGCCCTGAAGCTGCTGATGTTTGAGCTGGTCCCTGATAGCTCTTGGCAGCCCACTCCCTGCCAGTCCTTTGCTGAATGAAGCTCAAGCTCAGGAGAAAACTAAGTCCAATCCATCTTAAACTCAACTGCTTCCTCCTTGAAGATGTCAGTGTAGTGACTAAGAGGGCTTACTAACCACAGAGGTTGTGGCACCCCTCTGCTGAGCCCTTTCTGTGGGAGACAGAGCGCGACAGGACAGAGAAGAGTAAGCTGCTGTATGATTTGTTTGTAACAGGGAACTGGGGGGGCTTAGGGGAGCATAGGATCTGTCTAGGAGTGCGAGGGAACGTGTCACGCCACCATGTTCTGGCTATGGCTCAGTACCTCCACTCCCTTTCCTATAATTGTTTGAAGTCTTCCAAATTTGTATCAGATATAATGAGATGATGAAGTCGTCTTTTGTGGTGACTTTTTCATGTAGTAAACATGGTCTTTCACAGCTCTGGGGTGTGGACCGTAATGAGCTTGGAACCATTTGTTCCTCTGGCAAGCTGAAAGGTCGTGAATGCATTGGAGTGAATTCACTAGGCATCTTTTGATCAGCTCCATTAAGCATCTGCATGGGTTCCAACAGGCATTACGCCATTCAGCTGTCCTATGAGAAGGGGGTACTGTTAAAATGACTGTGTTAGTAGGCAGGATGAAATAATTCAGATTGACAATCCATTTTTGAGGATAGTCATTGCAGTGAAGCTTATGAATTCTTCTAGAACATAAGGGATTTGGGATTGACTTTTAAGGAGGTATTGACTTTTAAGGAAGTATCCTATCAGTAGGATATTTCTTCCTGAAAGAGGATAGAAAGCACTATATCTTTAAATGCAGAGTCTGATCTTCCAAATGTGGGATTATCATTTCACATGTAAACTACACAACATAATCTTCAGGACTGTATACTCCTTGTTGGACATACTGAAGTAGTTGGGTGAACCAAAAGGAGGACAGAAGCACTGATTTCCACCCCTTCTCTCTGCTATGCACACTCATGTTGTCTTTCTACATGGTGCTGCAAAAATCTTGCCTGCCATATGAAGCATGCCCAGGGCTGACAACTGGTGCTATGAAAAGGCACAGCTGATTGAGGGCTGGACATACCCTGCAAGACAAGTTGTGAACTTGTCAGGTCCAGAAGCCTCAGCAATGGGTGCTTTTCATAGCATGGCCAACGAAAAGGCCTCCCTGTCTCTTCACTGATTCTTCCTCTCAAGGCTCCCATTAGTTAATGTGCAGCTTGTGGCTGAGCCTTGTAAACGGTACTTCTGGTTACCCTTCATTGGCCCCAGGAGAGAGCAGTGAATCAGAGCTCTTGGCCTCGCAGAGCTTCTCACTGAGCAGATATGCTGGTGGAGCCGGAATGGTTTGCATGATGACAAGCAGGCTGGTTGGCCCACACTTTTTGTGACCTGCTGTCTACCAAACTGCTGCACTGAGAGCAGGGGGGAGCAGTTTTTAAGCTGACTGTCTTTACACAAGGGTGTGTCAATAACTAATATTTGTGTTTGCTTCCCCTCCTTAGGGTTTTCCTGGTGATTTTGGGGAACGAGGACCTCCAGGCATCGATGGGAACCCAGTAAGTTGACAGTTTTTTCCCTTCTTTCTTTCTATTGCAGTAGACACCACACTGTACCACATCATGCCAGTTAGAGCTGAAAGAATCCTTTCAGTTTGGTGGCAGCTGCTAGCATTTCGTTGTTGTCCCTCCTGAAAAAGAAATGTACACCCCTGCGCTGCTCAAGCATGCTGCAAAATCCGTTGTTCAACTCAACACCCTGTAACTGCCAGGTCATCATGTTGCCATTTGCTTTCTGTCTCCATCTATTGCTTTTCTTGCACCTTGGTCTTGATAGATGCTTTCTTATCCTGAGGATATGGCTAGAAGAAAAATCAAGAGAGAAAAGGTAGGGATGTTGCTTCTGATGAGCAGGCAGCAGTTGGAGCGTGTTGTCCACACCACAGGGCCTGATGCAAAGCCTGTGACAGCCACAGGAATCACCTTGCTAATTAGCATGTTCTGGATGAAGCTTTGTATGAACATAGCAGGGAGACATGGGCCCACAGACAGAGGGACGTATCATCATAAGGCACCACAGATGGCTACTTGAGTGCACGTGAATCCTCAGAGGAGCAGGCCATGTACTCAGTTGTGCAGAGGTCTGAGGTACATGGAGAAAGAGGCATGTTCCTTTCCTTTTCACCCCATTTCATTTTCTGATGCAGGTTAGCAAGCTGGTACCACTTGGTTTGCATCTCACTAGCCTGTAGACATAAGCCTCTAGTACCTTTCCTCATCTGAAGTGAATGTTAATACTGGTGCAAGAAGTGCCAGGTTCCCTGCTCCAGTGTCTGGGAGCACCAAGGGACAGACACCATAGCCCAGGCTTCTGCTGCCCTGCCCTATGCCTCAGCCGGCCTCAGCACTGCAGTGGGAGAAGTCTCCAGGCTCCTGAATACTTGGCCTCTCTCCGGTCTTCATCTGACCCCTGCTGGCTTTCTAAGAATGAGATGCGTCTCCTGGGAATTGGGTCAGGATGGTCCCAGAGACTATTTAAGCAGCTGGATGCTGATAAGGTTTATTTTGCTCTGCTCTTGTAGCACTTAATACCAAACAGTTGGGTATGTGCTGTGTTTTCCACTACTCACAAAAATTCCCTTGTGGGTTACAAAAGTTCTCAGATGTATTAATTATTCTAAATTAGTTTCTGAATTACTTTGTCGGTTCTCCCTCAATTAGCATGTGAGCAGTACTGATTCATCTTTGAAATTCCTGCTGTCTTGGTTATTCACACATAATCACAGTGCTGCTCTTGGTGTTTGATGGGGTGATTTGTGTGAAATAACCCTCTCCACATGTGTCTTCAAGTTCCCATTCATCATATATGCAGCATAAAAGTTATTTTCACAAACGACTCCAACCAGCAAGCCAAGCTCAGCTACACTCCAGTCTTTGTGGGAATTCAGCAAGAGAGTCACAAATGCAGTGAACTGAAAGAATTAGATTCCCAAGGAATACTTCTGCAGGACTTTTCCCATCCTTCAGTCAACTTAATCTATAGGTCAGAGTGGAATCAGTAGTCCCAAAGTAGACTTTCTAGATTGTATTTCCAGCCAGCCCACCAGGGAGAGCAGGAAACCTGGAGGTCAGAAAGACCTTTTTTTTTCCTCCAAATAACTTGTTTTGTTTTCTTTTAAATTTGCAAGTTGTCTAAGCCCCATTCAGAAGATGTGCTCGAAGTTAGCTGAATGCCAGTTCCCAGATCATCGGAGAGAAGCAAATGTCCCTTCCGTTAATTCATCCAGAAAGATTGCTCTTCTTTCATCTTATCAACGGCTTTTAAATATTAATGTGCCTTGGAGATTGTAGAATGAAAACAGACTGCGTCGACTGACTTAAAGGGAGGTTCACAGGGTCACAAGTGGAGTCACAGACGCAGAAAAATGCCAGAAAGTCTGTTTGTGGAACACACAAATATGAGTTTGCTAGGTGGACTACGAAACTAAATTGTAGGCAGGTGG
Source organism: Anhinga rufa (assembly GCA_013400875.1). Taxonomy (NCBI): domain Eukaryota; kingdom Metazoa; phylum Chordata; class Aves; order Suliformes; family Anhingidae; genus Anhinga; species Anhinga rufa. The sequence continues at coordinate 18,724 of VZTV01070778.1, read as the reverse complement.
GCAGGCTGCCATGGGTCCTGAACTGCCCCATCCTCTGTTTGATACACTGAGCACTTACACTGCTGCCACCTCTGCCATCGCATGGGGAAGGCTGAAGCTGACAGTCTCTGATCTTCTTTTCCATCCCCTCCAGACAGAGCAAAGACTCTTCTAACCGCAGGGGCATTTTTCCCTTCTACCAACTTGCTGAGAACTGTTGAGACATCACATTCCAGATCCCCGTTCCCTGAGCACTTTAGCCACTCCAATTAGTCTCTTAATCACAGGAATTAGACATGGGAAAGGGCTGTTGATTCATCCCCTTGTCTCTTGTCCCAGTGTCCGGTTCATGCACTGAAAAAAGGAGCCCAATTTCCCTCACAGGTGAGGGACCATTCTGTCATTGCTGATAGCCAGAAAGAGCACCTGTACATCCTTCATTTCCCAGTCCAGGGAATGGGTCAAATTAGCAACTAGTCCTGTCCACCTCTCCCAGGGGAATCCACTCCCTCCTCTTCCAAGAGGAAATCCTCTTGTGTTAGACATGAGGCCATGCGTTTCCACATTACTTTTCTCTTGAGGAATACCCATATGATGTAACTCAGAAATCTAGGCAGTCCCTCCTGCAACTGGTGGGACCAAGAGCCAACCATCCACCCAGTCTTCATCCCAGCCACCTCAGAGCCTGCAGAGCTTATTGGAAAACCCAGGCCACCGTGCAGCTCCTGTGCTAAGCATACCTGGAGATATTCCCTCTTCTTGCTGAGCCTAGTAATGCCAGGCCTCAACTAAAAGCTTGAAGCTGACCTTATTACAGTAGCTCTGAGGATGCAAAAATCCCACCTGTGAGGAACAGTCGCTCCACAGATGTCCCAATTATGCAGGAAAGGAACAGGCCATAAAAAAGCAATTTTAGGCTGGTTGAGATTATGAAATGGTTTTTGTGTGTGCTTGCCCAATAGTCCTTTACTCCACTTCCCATAAAATAAACACACGTAACCCTTTACCCAAGGAGGCTGAGCACATTTAGTCACGTTGCGTCCCCTTCTCTTTCATTCTTTCCCTAGGCAAATCTTTCCATAAAAGGGGAGCTTTATTGCACTGAAGGGGACTCCACCAGATGTGCACCATAAACTGAGTTGGTCTGTCAAAGAAAGTAGCCAGCATGATCCAGAGCAGGGGTAGGGTTGTCTGAGCCAATGGGAAGTTTAGTATTTCCAATGCACTTGTTTTGAGAGGCCCTGTTGGAGATGGAGGTGTGTAAAAGTAGGTCCTTGCCCTGACAAGCAACCCACTATCGATGCAGCAAGGGAGTGGGTCATCCACCAAGGAAGACACGGGGACAGGCTGAGCATCACACAGGGATTGCTAAAGTACTTGGGTACCTAGTTAGGTGATCTGTGTGGGTCTGACACAGCTTCTCTGCTGCACTTCACCTGGAAATGCCATCAGGAACCTGCTGGCACTCCTGGCACCTGCATTTTTTTGGAAAGCTGGCACGGAGGGAGTTTGTGGTGAAGGTGAGAATTCAAACCAGCTCCATAAACCCAGATAGCAGTCTGTCCCTCAAAATGGCATGCTCTGAGGTGCTCTTGAAAAGCCTCTAAGAAGAGCTGGCACTTTCCAAAATGCCCTGCCTGGGTGCAGTAAGAGATGGCAGATGGGCACAGAGCTCAAGATGAAATCTCTGCAGTCCAACTCCTGCTCTCTGTGGTGTGATTAAAAGTGACTCATCCTCCAAGCAAGTGCTGGGTTCCCTGCAGAGAGCTCCCTGCTCCAGGGACAGAGGTGCTAAGCCACCTCCCTGCAGGTAAACTGCAGCCCAAGGTTAGGAGCTTTTTCTGAAAATTAAAGAAATGGCTAGTTGATGGTCTGGGCAGGAGCCCAGATGGATGAAGCAGAGTGCAGCCAGCCCTCAGATACAGGAGGAGAAGTCTTGGAGCACCCTGTGTGCCAAACACACTCACAGGGCCCATCACCCAGCACCAGAAGCTGGCATACCCTCTCCACAGATTATCCAGTTTAATTTTCATCCAAGTCCTCCTTTTCTTATGAGTTTTATTGTTCTTTAACCACTCCCAGAAAACTTACCTTTCCCAATACAGAGCAACAGCTTTCCTCTCCTTCCCACCTTAGCTTTGCTGCCCCGCACTCCCTCCCTACCCTGGTCCCTCTCCCTGCCCGTGCCTTCATCTCACCTGGAGCAGGCTCCCACCCGCTACCCTGCCTGCACAGTGAAATGCTTCTTTTATCCAGCCTGCTCCTGGGAGGGGAAGTCAGCCCTCCAAATAACTGCCGAACAACAAGCAGCCCTGTGTCTGGAGAGGCTGTGCTCACAAGCGCGCTCGCTAAGATGGAAGCTCTCAATCAGTTTGGCTGGGGAAGGGGCTGTGGCGGGGACGGAAGGGGGGAGGAACGGTCTTTTCCCTTCCCTCAAGTTCTTGAAACACTGAGCTGCCTTTCAGACTCTGTTTGTCTACAAAGTGTCCGTAACCATGTCGGTTTGTCTTTCCTTTTAGGGAGAATTGGGAGCCCCGGGTCCTCCTGGAGTCCTTGGACTCATTGTAAGTACAAAAACAAATGGAGATCTGGCTTCTCGGGCTTTAACCCTTTCAGCTGCGTAACTACGCACAGATTTCCTTCTTCCTGTGGCAGGGCAGTGAACAGGAGGACTGTTTGTATGGAGGAGGTGTGATGCCTGAGGAGAGAGGTTGCCTGGTAGACTGGGAGGTGGAGGAGGGCAAACCCTTTCTAAGCAAAACGGAACAGATTAAATGTTTGCTGTTAGTGCCCTTATTCCTACATAACTCACCCTTTTGATAACATTTACCAGGATATTTCTTCAAAGATGCAATATTCATTCCACACCAGGATCTGTCACCTTTTTAAAAGCAAGCCCCTATAAACAGTAACCTAAGAACAAATAGTTCTTGCTCACTGGAGACTGTGGGCAGGAACTGTCTGTCCTCTGGGTATACAGGAATTTTACGTGCACTCTCACCATCCCATCACTAATCCAGGTAATTATGTACACAGCCAAATTCCACCCTTCATTACACTCTTCCTCAGCAAGAGATAAATGGCTGTAAGGATGGGTGGCAACTCATCCTCTGGCAGCTGTGCTGGGGGTTAGCAAATTCCCAGCTGAACATATTATGGTTTATTTTTAGGTCTCAGTACCTGTTTTAAGTTATTTCCTTCCATGCACAAAAAGTGGTAGGGTCTGTTAGTACTACAGCATTCTTTCAAAATTATTCCTCCGTAGGCTATGATAATCCATGAAAACTTGGTTAAAAACCCTCCCCTTTTGCCTTTTCATAGCTTAAATTATAGGAGCGTGTATGTCAGCTGAGATCAAGGCCTCGATTGCCCTAGACATTGCACATAGAGCACCAAACCCAGAAATCTTAGACTCCACGGGGAAAAGCAGAGAATATAGAGGAACAAGCGTACCCGACTTGCAGATGGGGGATGGGGGCAAAAGTGGATTAAGGCTTCGGAAAGTTTTTCATGGAGCCAGGAATTAGGTCTGTGTTTCCCCTTGTTAGTGGAGATGAAAGTAGCTACTTTAGCTGTAGCAGCAGAAAGGATGTGCTCCTGGCAAAGAGCTATTTAAAAGAATACGACTGAAGGTGTTGTCCAAATTAGATCATATTTCTCCTAGCTTTTGGAAAGAATTATCTTAACCTGGTTGCTTTATCTCACAGATAATTGTTTGTTGGAGGATGAAAGGTCAGACACAGTAAATGTGACTAAGATCCTTCCAGAGATGATGGAGTTAGGAGGCTGCCTGTCCTCCCCTCCCAGCTGGCCCTGCCAGTGCCATGCTGTTAGGTGCTTGGGATAGAGAGCAGGGGCCAAGAAGAACAGGTTTTGCCTGGAGATGAACTGCAGTGAGGACAGGCAGTATGTGGTTTCTAACTTGCCTTTGTGATCATGATGTTTTTGTCCCATGTTGGCTGCAGCAACCCAAATGGCACCAAATTCTATGTGCGGTACAACTAAATTGCTTTTTCCCTGACTAGCCCCAAGATCTGGCATTGCATGTCCTAGACCAGGATTTAGCTCCATCACCAGGTATCTGGAGTCTGTAACCTTCTCTGTCTTGATCCGTTGTTATGTTGGTTTCTACTGACACCCCAAGTTCTGATGTTCTTGCTGGAAAAGGGCAAAAACAGCAGTTGTCCTTTTGCTGCTAAGCCTGGTAGGTCTTAAACTTTAAATTTCTTCTCCCTTCCCATCCAGATGAAGAAATTGTCATTCCTGTTGTGAGCTTCCGCCTAGCTTTACTTTTAAGGCAGAAAATCAGTCCTTTGCTATGTTATTTTTTCAGGAGTCACTTGCTGCAGCGGTAGCAGTTGGCTGTTGTCTTTCCCAGTTAGTTTGTTGGTACTGCTCTGAGCAGATAAAAATTTCAAACTGAGATTCAGGTCAAACCGAGTCAGATCTTGTGTGCCAGGGACAACTGCTGTATCATGCAACTCCTGAATTCAGGATGCTGAAGCATCTTTAGTGGGATTGACCTAAGAGTGACCTCCCCTGTCCTCCTGAGGAGAAGGGGACACATCAATCCTGCCTTCTCTCTGCAGGACAGCACCAGCTGTCCCTGGGGTCTGCAGCATGGGGCTCACGCTGCAGGGCATGGAGAAGGTGGATGGATGTTTGCTCCGGGCTGGCCCCTGTTCAGTCACTTCCTTCCTTCCCAGCTACAGCCACCCCCGGGGGACCAGCCACATTCCCGGCTGCCTCCATGTACCCTGCAGGTGTTTGGGTTTGCTGTTTAAGAGAGGCTGAAGAGCAGAATTAGATGTAACTAAAGTCTCTTGCTCTCCTAATTAACTGTGTGGGCAAAGTTTTAAGTAAACGCATTTCTACAAGAAGCCTTTATGCAGGGAGGTATGAAAAGGGCATCTGTTCAGGCGGCTGCAGCCCAGTGCTCCCAGTGTGGCTGAGGGCCCACGACGGCTGACCAGAGAAGCACTTCTTCAGCAGAGCCTTCCCTGTTTATTTACACATTGCAGGCAAGGCTGGTGCACCGTATCACTGGTTCCCTTCATTGGCAGAAAGTGGTCAAAGCCTTTTTAAATGTTGGCCACCGAAGGCTTTTTTCATACATGCACACGCAGGTACACACAGCAGCCATGAACTCCAGTGTCCTCCTGTGCTGCAGTTTCGTGTACAAGTCTCAGGACATGATGCCATGCTGACTTCTCACTGCAGCAGAATGGCCACGCTGATGATACACCTCTGTCCTTACCTCCTGTTTCTCCTCTTTCCTCTCCATATCACTTTTAGATATTAGAGCTCAGTAGCAATCCAAATTTCTTGACTATTGCCTTTTTTACTGTTTGGGTCTTGTGCCCTTTTTAACACACCCTCAGACTCCCTCCAGAGAACTCAGGAATACTGTGGTAGGCTCTTTCTGAGAACATGAGTAACTTCACCAAGAAGAAATACACTCCAGGATTGTCTTAAACCAGCTCAATATTTTAATTTTTTCAAATAGTGGAAGATGGAAATGAATGGATTCAGCAGTTAGGAAGAACATAAAAAAAAATTTCTCAGATCCTACCATAGTTGCAGACTTTAAGGTGGTTTCTTAGATAGTTTTCCATTATTTTGCTATTAATTTACTAGCCTATTTTTAAGAGGACCCAGGAGCCTGGCTCATGTTTTCAGATTCCGACCACGCTCCCTAACACCCATAGCTCCTGTGGCGCAGGAGCAGGATGCTTACACGTTCTCCTGGCATCCAGCACACTCTGCCCAATTGCCATGGCCACATACAGGGGCAGCAGCACGGTGGGGCCAGGTGAGCTGATCATGGGGGACTGCTCACATCTCCAGTGGTTAGTGTCCAGCTGCTTTGGGGTCTCTTCTTTGTGGTGAGGATGTGAATAGGAGCTGGTCTTCTTCCCTCACGTGCCTGCAAGGCAAACACCCTGTGCTGCTTTTACTTAGAGGCTCTCTACACAATAAAAGTCTCTTGACTCATGCCAGGATGCTGCTTCTGCTGAAGTCAGTGGTGCAATTCCTATAAATTAAGGGACGTTGAGGGACCAGATAGGAGAGGAATTTCACACCACATACAGCTATCTGTTGGTTTTGCACCTCATGACTTGGGTAATTTTCTTTCTCTTACTAGGGTGACATGGGCCCTGTTGGACCGATAGGCTATCCAGGACCAAAAGGCTTAAAGGTGAGAGAATAACTGAGCTGTTTGAGCTCTTGTTCTTCCATGGCAGGGCTGAAGATTATTCTGTTCCTCCCTTGGGTGACAGTGATGGTCCTGAGAGAAAGTTTGGGCAGTACTAATGCTTGTCCATTGACCCAGGCACAGGACTGTTGAACACAACACCCTGCTGGTGGTCTGCAGTGGGTGTAAATCACTGGAGAATCCCTGGGGCATTTTCCCTGTGCACCTCCAGCCCACAAAGGGTGTTTAAAGAATGAGTGATGGAGCATGCTTTTGGGAGCAGCCTGGCATTTGAACCTGGGGCTGCGCCATACCAGTGCTGTGGGTCTAAGCCACCAGCCCCATCAGGGGCATCAACGTCGTAGACCTGAGCAAGTCTTCACAGATGCTCGGTCTCACTGGGGACTTTCTTTTGTTTCAGGGGCTGATGGGAAACCCTGGAGAACATGGACTGAAAGGTGATAAGGTGATCTGAATACTCCCTTATTGCACTGTGTTTTAATTTTGCATGTGAAAACCCCTTTCTAGCTTCTCTTTCTTATTCAGCACCATGGTACTGGTTCCACTCTGGCTGTCTCTTTGCTCCCATCCTCCCTCCTTTCTTGACACCCCAGTTTTGATTTTTCTTTCTTTTATGATATCTGCCCCATCCCCTATTCCATAAAGCTCTAGTGGAGATCAGTTATGTTCAGATCCTCTTTGGAGCTTCTGTTTCCCACTGATGATGATGGTAACTGTAAGATTATCTGGTGTTTCACTGGGCTTTTATGTTTTTATATTGGTTACATTATGGGATAGGGAGGAGGGTGAAGACCTAACAACACTGACAGTGGGTTTGCATTAATTCATTTGGAGGAAACACGTGATATGACAAAGCAGCACAGCTCACTGGATCAGGCAAACCAGCTGGATCCCCAGGAAAAACTGTTCTGTGTTAGGTACCTCTGCTCCTGTTCAGAGAAGCTCACCTCGGCTCAGCTTCCTGTCGAGAGGAAATTTCCTTATGCCAAACTGATATAAGTCACTTTAGAAAAAGAAAAAAGGAGATGGGCATTGATTGCAATGATTTGGTGCTGCTGGCACAGAAACACGCAGCTTGAGTAAATCAGCATGAAGCTCTGTTTAAATATCTCAATGTCATGAGAACCATTCTCCTACAGATATTCGACTGTAGGATTTATTTAGTCTGAAAGAGTGAGAGGTGCAATCATTTATTGTTGGTTCTGATTGCTCAGGAGGGCAATGGGAAATGACCATTCAGTGTTTTTTCTTCCTCCTGTCTAATGTTTTATTCTCTTGTTAGATGATTGCTTTTAGAGAATGATTTACCAGCCCAGAACTGCACATGGGGGAAGTAGCATCAAGCCAGTTGATTCCACTCTCCTTATATTATAGCAGCTCTTTGCCAGGGCTCCTGTGTCTGCAGTTCCCATTTCTCCCCTGCACTGCCTGTTCACTTTTGTAGAGAGGAAGGACAGAGCAAGAGAAGGACCTTGTCTTTAGGACAGGCTGGTTTCTTGACTCAACACCAATTCCCGGAGCCCACAGATTCTCCTGTCTGTTTCTTGGAAGAAATGATAGAATATCTTAAGAATCACCAACATCTAAATCATTGTTTAGCAAAATTAACCTTCCTGGACATTACAGTCTCCAACACTTTACACAGACTGCTCTGTTTATCCCCGGTATTTCTCCAGCTGCTGTATCACTGTAACCAAATGGTTTTGCATCTCTCCCTAGAGTTATCCTTACAATAATTCCAAGTGCAGAATTATCCATCCTCCCCCAATAATCCCATGCTCAGTCTTGCAGCCTCTCTCCTGCAGTGCAAGAAACCTTTTCACTCCCTCCCTAGCTACCTCTCCCACTGGTTTTTCCTTGGACAGGACAGACTTCCTTCCTGGCTTTCGTTACAGCCCTTTCCTAATCCAAGACTGACAAACCATCCCCCCTGCTCAAGCCTCCTCTGTCCCTAATGAGTTGACTTTAGTTTGAATATCCTGGGTGCTATCAAACACTCAATCAGACCAACGATGATTTCACAGGCAGAGAGAGCTTTCAAACAGCTTGTGCATATCCTTTCCAGCAGTCAAACAGCCAAACGGCTGGGAAATACAAGGTAAAGGAAAATCATACCTACTTAGGCATTGATGGCCACAATTCTCATCTGCTCAGGTGAAGGCACGCAGCTCTGGCCTTGTGTTTTTAGCCAAAGCATCCGAGTTTGCTGCACCTGTTTGAGTATAGACGAAGTTCATCAGCTCTCCTTACGTTTGGGGGAGGATTTGGCCTGAAATAGCTTTGTGGTTTTTTGAGTTATTTGGTTTTCTGATTTGTTAGTCTTGCTGTTCAGCTAGTTGGCCCAGTTTATAATATATCCCTTCTCCAACTGATCAAAGTCTGTTGCATTCATTTACTCGCTCCCATGTTTCTTTAGTGAATGGCACCTTTAAGCCTTTTTATTTTCTCTCACTCTGATTTGGGCATCATGAGCAAAACCACTTATCCTTTCTTACAGCTTGTTTACATTTGTGTTTTAATTGTTTATACTCCGGTACCACTAAGAAATTTAAATGATATCTGGTCATGCTGCTTTTGCTCAGCTTGTAGCAATGGAAAAACTCTGCCTTCAAAGAGCTTGTGGCCTCAATGCACATGTGGTAGGAGTAAGGGACATTTATGCCCTTCATGTTGCGTGAGGGCTTCTGAGTTGCAGAAGTGACCGAGGTGGAGGTTGCTAGAGGTGGGAACTACACCCTGGCCCCTTGGATGATCCTTGCTGGGATCATCTTTCCTCTTGTCGCCTGCCTCATTTCAATAAAAAACATTTTTCATCTCAACCTTTATTAAGAAGCTGCATCATAAATCTCTCTTTTCCCCCCTTGTTTTTACAACATGCTTTTTAATTGAAGCTGATCTTAGAAATATCTGACTTAAGGAAATCCCACATATAGGAAAGTAGAGGCAGGATCTCTGTGTTCATTTAGTGCCTGGTTGGGCTTGGGTCACAGGAAGGATCCTGCCTAGAGCAGAGGGATTGACTTGTGTTGGAGGCTCCCTTCTGTAGTCTCTCACCAATTGTGTCATACTTAGTTTCTGCTGCTATTGCCATTTCTAGGCTGCAACATCTTATTTAAAGGCTTTCTCTGGTTGCTTACTACTCTTCTTCTGTCCATTAGATTTTTGACTTTATTATAACCCTCCATCGTCTTCTTCAGACAAAACTGTCTTGCTGCTATGACCAGAAATATAAGCAGCCTCCCTGAATCTTGTATTTATTCTCTATGTCTGTCGGTCTGAAAGTTTGCCTCTTGCCATTCTTGGCACAGCCACAGTTGTATGCAAACTGCCTCTGCAGAGGTGGGCACCTCAAATGGCTAGTCCATCTCTGAAAGACCTGAGCCATATGCTAAGTGTGTTGAATGTGCAAGATGAATGAGTCCAGGTACTAGCAAGCACAGACAACGCTCAGGCTCAGCCAACAGTAGCTGTCAGCTGTACTAAACATGCCCATTCCAGCAGCAAATCTACACTTTACACCAGAGTCCCAGACTACCAAAGGCTGAATCTTGCTTGAAGATGTCAGGTGGATTCTCTGGAAAGCAGTTTCCAATAAACCCAATTAGAAACAGAGGCTTTTCCCAAAGAGATGTGAGGGATTATTGCAGAAGTGCAGTCATCTCCCATTACATGGCCAGAGGGGAGGGGGATAAATGTACTGGCTCTCCCCTCTTCTCTTCCACCATGGTTTTCAGAAAGCTGGTAAACGTAGAGTTAAACTNAAAAAAAAAAAAGGAAAGAAAAGCCTTAGACATTTGGCAGCATCTGAAATACTGGGTCAGCAGGGGCAGAGAGCAGCAAACCTCACTGCTCCATGCTGACAGTAATCAGTAACTTTTCATAATTAGCAGATGAGAGCAGCCTTGGGGGCCTCAGACCTTCCATCTGCTGCCACTTACAGACTAGCTGAGGTTTGAGGGAGAATAGGGATTTCAAGAGTGTCCCACATCCTTCCTGGCAAGGGATGGTCTTTTTCCTCCCATCATAGTTCTACAGATCTTGGCCTGTTCTGCATGTCCACATGGAGCTGCCTGTGCTGTGCCCTGTGTTACTCCCCTGGGACCCAGCGGGGCTGTGGGAGCAGCCATAGGCACTGGTGTCACGGGGTACCTGGAGCAAAACCCATACCACTCATGCCTGGCCTGCCCCATCAGCTCCAGGCTGCAGTTCATAGTGCCTTTCTGAGGAGGTGTAGATGAAGATTTAATTAGATGTCTGCAATCTCCCATTAAACCCATCTGTCTTGGTCGCATCCAAGCATGTGGCCTTGTACAGGTTTACCTTTTTGTAGCTGAGGAAAAGTCTTTTCACTCAACAGCAGTCAGATCAGACACCAGTAAAACCTAAGCATGATGACAGGGTGGCTGGATGGTGCATGTGGGCAGAAGGCATGTAACTGAGGCTGCCACCTCGATCCACCTGGGTGAAGGTCCTTAGTGCAATGCTGCATCTTTCAGAAACACAGCTACTGTTCCCCTTTGCCATGACAGGAGGAGGAGCCTGCCTCACCACTGGGAGGGTTTTCCCCTTCAATGAGAGGGTGTTTTACACTGTTTTTGGACTGTTTCCTATGTTGCCTTGTTCAATATTCCACAAGGTGCAGCTCATTAATCCCAAATGTATGTATCACATGGTGGAGGCCAGGCATGAACTAGAATAGGGGGCAACATCCCACTCCTCCTGCAGAAACCACATCTTTGTATCTAGCAGCTAGACAGGCAAGCACAGAGCACACCAATGCTAGCCAACCCGTTCTGCATCCCCCATAAAAGCTTGGTACCAGAGGATTTAATGATGTTTTTTACAGCTTTGGTTTTACCCGCAAAATGGGTCATCCTTCTGTTTCCATTTATATGTTTTCATGGAGGCAAGGAGAGGGGACAGAGAGGGTTGCATCTGCTCTTACAGGGAGAAATGGAATTACTGTATAACCCTGAAATAAAGAGTGGTCTTGAGAAGACCACATGATGTGATGAGTACAGAGGAAAGGTAGAGGAAGTGGAGGAAATCTTAGCTACTTTTTCACATAAAGGAGTTTTATGAATCAGGACACCTGTAACTTGTGATGGACACAGCTCAGTAAAATACCTCTAGTAGTTTTGCAGTGTTAACTCCCCTTGTATTGCCAAGCAGGAAGTCTTGGGAAAGAGAGGTCCAATTGAGAGCAAAATGAGTTTTTTGCACAGCACCGTCCTCTGCATCCTACAGACAGCAAACGCCCCTCACACTTGCAAATCTGTCACTTCCCTTGTAGCCCCCTTTCTGTGCCACGTGGCGTTAAAAAGAGCCTCAGCATCTCTGAAGCTGCATTTCTTTTCATAGGTGAAACATGAATCATAGGCAATATCCCATGGGCAGAGCCTGTTTGTAATTTCAGATTGCACATTCCTCCTCCTCCCCAGGAGCAAAGTCCTTGCAGCCCCTTTTCATCATCTCAGCATCACTTTTTTTAATAATAAACATGCCTGACCTCTTTCCTCCTTATCTCTTCCCTCACATTAAGGACACACACCCTGAGTCACAGTTTCAGATTTACTCTACTCAAGACAGGTGAAAGGGGATGCCCTAGTCCTCAATTTTGGTTTAAGATGTTAAGGCTGTTGCAGATGGATCGTTCATGCCATGACATTTTGCTGTGCTATTGCAATAGCATGTGAACATCTTGCATGGATCCCAGCTAAAGATGAGAGATGTGTTTTGTCTTTCCTGCTTCCTTCTTACCCTCTCTAATGCCCATTTTTCAGAGTTGTTTGAAAATGGTTTTCTCTGTCATGCAGACATGTCGCTATCCCGCTTTGCTTAAAGGTCATTGATAAAGGTTTGTTCCTGCCTTTTCCTGTGTTCAGGAAACCCTTTTCTTAAGTAGTTGTTGCTTAATGTCCAAGTATTTTTTCCAAAACAGTATTTCAATGGCCACTTATACTGTCTGGGTAGAAAAATGCTTCATTAAAAAAAAATAATCTTTTTTTTTGACCCTCAGCATAGGTGATAAACACAAGGAGTTTTCAGAGCAAACCTCTCACTTTCAAGAAAAACTGTTTTCCTGCTGTCTTCTGGCAGGAGCCAGAATTAGAGTAGATTTCAGTGTTTTAAGCCTTGGATTAAATAAAATAAGTAGAAAATTCAGAGAAGATGAGAGAAATCTGGCAATGGCTGAAAATGAGCTGGGTCATACAGTAGGTTTTTTGCCATCTCTATTGTATCTAATACTTGGGGGTCATCTGAACTGAAGCTGTATAAATAGCTGATTGCTTCCATTTGCTTGCATTGCCAAAGAAAAAAGGAGATATATATATATGGAAAATAGTTTAGATGAAGCAAAATGTTGGTTATTCGACTCAAATTATTTTAGGTTAAAAAACAACTAAGTAAAATTAATTTAACTTTTTTTAAGAGCAACATTTCAATTTAGCTATATAAAAGATTTGTTTTGAAGATGGTTCAGCAAAATGTTCTGGGAACATTTAGCAAAATATTTAAGCAAATTTAGCATGAATCCATGGAATGTTTCCATCATTGAATCTGCATAGTTCTTAATTATTTTTCTTCTGAAAATGTTGTCTTCAAAAAGTCTTTCCTGACTCAAGCCTTAACCGTTCACAATTTCATTATCCCCTGCATGTTACTGAAGTAGTTAGAATTACTTCAACTCTCTGATAACAAGTGGGTGGGTTTTCCTTGAGTAGAAGTAGACTTCCTCTGTCATCTCTTTGTAGACTTTGGCTCTCTCACAGGAGTCCATATGTCTTCCATGTGGACTATGTTTAAACATATAGCTCTCTGCTCTTGAATGGCTTGTTCCCTTACTAGGAAGCCAAGTTTAGAGGCATGTGCTGTGCATGGGACAGAGTTCCTCTAACAGTTATTTCTGTTGGGTCTTGTCAGCGTACCAAGTTTTTATAATAATTCCTTCTTTGGCTTCCCAAGTAGAATTTTCCTTTCTCTGCCCCATCATTGACTCATCCTTTGTTTAAGTAAATCACTAAATAAATTAGGTTGGAAGGGACATCAAGAAGTCATCTGGTCCAACAACCCTTCAGGGCTAAGAGGCAATGCAAGATAGCCCACTGCTCCCAATAAAACCTCAGGGATACCTATTTTCTACCCAGGGAGTCAGAATCTGTTAGGATGGTCCAAAAATGGGAAAGAAAGATAGCTTGGCTAAGAAATTTTGTCAGTGATGGTGTGCTCAGAGATGGGATCCCAATCCCAATGAACACCAGCCTACCCTCCTGGGGAATTCCAGCCTAGATATTGGCAGTGAGATGGTACTAAAGCATAACTGGAAGTTACTCTTGGTTTTATATGCAAGAGGATTGATCTTTGATGCTAACACTAGGATATGCTCACAGAAACCCCAAGTATTGTTTTCTTTTCTATAGAGCCTTATGAGAGAAAAGGTCCATTCATCAGAAACTAAACTAGCTCTTCTGTTCACCTGAATTTTAACACTTCACCACCTTCACAGTTGCTGTTAGCCAGAGGAATGTAGTCTCTCTTCTTGCAGCTTCTATAGAAACACAATGCTTGGGAATTAACATTTTTTTCTCTCCTGCAGTTTCATTTCTCACTTTAGAATCAATGTTGGGAAATACATGCTTCGTTCAGGATTGTTGTTACAGTTAATATGATCTACAGTTTGCCAGCAGTTCAGTTTTGAATGGAGCTAGTGATGAGACTTTTGCTGTACAATGCACCGTCTAGCATCTACTTGGGCATTTTGGCCATTGCTGTTGCCTATTTTAACTCTCTGGTGATGTGTATCCAGGGTGATCAGGGAGGAGCAGGTGTTCCAGGAGACATTGGCTTCCAAGGAGACAAGGTAATTGTTTTTCTTTCCTCCATCATTTTTTTTTCCTTACATAGTAGTATGTGTGGCCACCAGCTTTCTCAGATCATCTTAAGCCATGATGAGTTGGAACTACGTGCATCCTGCTGTCAGATTTCCCTGCTCGGATAGTTCTCATTTGTGGCATGCTGTGCCTTTCTAAAGTTCATGTCAATATATGGATTTTGTTGCTACTCATAATAAAAGCAGTTCTACTAGGGACTTTCTATAAAAGGGGCCATATCTTCATGCAGAAATTGGAAGTGATGGATGGGATTGATGGGGATGGGTGTGAATGTGTGTGGTCCAGCAGCTGCAGACACGGAGATCTTGTCTGCTCAGCGCCACAACTTAAACCCTGACCCAGTGAAGCATTTAACACCATGCATAACTTCTAAGCAAATGACTTCTCCCTTGTGACTACAATATGATACTGACTCAGCTGACTAATGCTGTACTTAGCACTGCACTGGGGCCTACATGGCTCTGAGCCACAACTAACTGCAACAGCTCATGTGTTCTTCAGGGCTAAATTCAGCCCTGGCTTTAGCAGAAACATCTCACTGATGTTAGTGCAACTGTCCCAGCTCCTTGCAGGCTGAGTTCAGCCCTTAGAAAGTGTTCCCCTCTCTGCTGCAGAGTGGCTAGAGCCTGAGGAATTGGTGTTTTCTGATGCTTCATTGTGTTTTCTAAAAAAATGTGTGTCTGTCTCTCTCAGGGTAGCCAGGGTTTGCCTGGGGTCCCTGGAGCACGAGGGAAAGCAGGCCCCCTGGTAAGTAACCAAGCATCCTCTGCTTCCTAATCTCTCATTCTAAAGGTTCAGTGCCCAGCTGGAAAGACAGCTTGGCAGGAGTGTGCTATTCTAAACAAGAAAGCAAATAGCCAAGAGCCAGCTCACTTTTCTCCATGTTTTTCTGATTTCTGCAGGGAAAAGTTGGTGACAAAGGTCCAGTTGGGTTTCCAGGACCACCCGGCCCCGAGGTATGTCCCACCACCACCTCCTTGCATCTTTTCTTTGGTAACTTCTGCAGCCTCCTTTCTTCACCAAATGCACATGATAACGCCTCTCTCCAGTCTCATTTTGCCTCTGCAGCAGTAGTTATTCGATGTCTGCAGCTTGCCTCCCCACTGAGAATCGGCTTTCTGACAAACACCCATGTGGCATTTGAGAGACTGTTAGAGATGCCTATCTCCTTTCCCCATTAGAGGCTTTTAGCTCTCAAGCCATATACAGACAGGCCCACATAGGGTTTTGATTAAGAGGCATATGTATATAGCTGTTGCTAATTCATACAGAAAGCAAGAGCCAAACGCTGCCTCCCACATGGGCACCCAGCCCAATGGAGGGAGGGGACAGCTGCTACCGCTCACCATGACACCTGAGCTCTGATACATTTACCAACCCAAAACTGGTGTGTTCTGGGGTCAGAGCCTTTGCTAACGATGGGTGATGGATTGCTTTAAGACAATGGCACACCAGGGCTCCAGAAATGCCAGGGGGGAAAGATCTTTGCCGTGCTGTAGGATTTGCTGTTATTTAATGAATTGAGGTCCACTTTTGTTCAAAGTGGTACATGGGCAAACTGTCCATCTTGTACCTTCTGATCACTCTGTGCTCAGATTACCCAATCTCCAGCTACCATTCCAAGCCTTTTTCTTCCCAATCTTCCCACGCAAGTCCTATATGTAACTGCTTGTTCTTTTCTTGTTCAGAAAGGTCAGTCCCCAAAGATTGTCTCTAATCTGGCAAGAGCCCCAAACTGTCTCCCAGCCACCAGCCATGCTCTGTGCACACCAGTCTTTCTA
>VZTV01070775.1:0-14132 GCA_013400875.1 Anhinga rufa | reverse complement strand
TATTTCCTATGGTTTGTTGTTTTGTCCAGACTAGATTTAAATAACATACGACTCTTGCACAGAGTAGGAAATACTTCCAACTTAGAGTGGAGGAGAAGAAGGAACCCCTGGACTAACACCAGCAGATTCAAGCTTTCTGAAAAGGCCGTGTCACACTCAGAGCTGCCCCCCAAACCTTCCAAACAGCAATCCAGATAAAATCCACAGGAAGGACCTTCTGAGGAGAGCTAGCTATGGACTGAGTCTCGATATCCCATCCTCCCCTTTTCTCTCTCTTGCATTTGTTTGGACTCAGCTTTTATCTTTTAATTTTAAGGACTTTGCTTACCACATTTTACTAGTGTTGATAGCCCTTGCCTTTTATCAAGGACAATCTGCATCTAATATTTTGGAAAGCAATTATTTAAAAATCTTCAGGTAGTGCCGCAGACAATGGCTGACATGCCATCTATGTAAATCAGAAGGTGTCTAAAGAGGGTGTTTACAAGCAGAACGCTGCTAGAAGTCTGCCTTGGTTGCAGATAACAAGGCTGAGACAATGACAGATTTCCTTCCCCTCGCAGCCAAGAGCAGCTTCCTCTGATTGGCTTTGCCGTGTTTATCCAGGATGCTGGGAGAGAGCAGGCACCAAATATGCTATTAATTGGCAGTTTGCAAGAGCATATTGCCTAAAGATAAACAGAGTGGGTGATCGCATCGTATGTAAAATGGCTGAGTGCTGCAGATGTAGTGTTGACCCAGTTAAAAAAAAAAAGAAGAGGGTTTTTTTTTTGTTCTCTTGGAAAATAATTGTATTCAAACGAATACTTCTTTGCACGGTCCCTCTAGCCTTTGAATATTTTGTGTATGTAAGCCATTCCAGGTTCTTCCTTAATCTGGAAGTACTTACCAAATTAAGAATTTGCTGAAAACTTTTACTGCTGACATCAGTGGAGCACTTCACCAATAGAAAACGTTTTGCGCGGGAGCAGACAAGTACACTTCGACACGGTGTTAATGGCCTTTAGTCTTCACAGTGGGTGTTTTGCAAGCAGGAAAAGACAAGACTACTGGATCTGAGTCTAACTGGAGATCAGATGACATGAAAAGGAACAAAAGTCCCTAGGACAGGCACAGGCATGTGAAGGAGATCAGGTCTAGAAGACCAGAGGGGAGGAATGGTTATTCAGGGAGGACATGGAGCAGGGGCAGGGGAATGAGTGATGCTTGGGGACTGGAGAGTGCTGTGAGTGGAAGGGACAGGCTACAGTTTCTAAGCATAGGCATTGTCAGACAAAAAGGCACAAAGAGGGCATAAAACCCAGGGTCAGCTAAGGAAATAAAGAAAATTGTAAGGGAGAAGACTGAATGCTACTTAGGAGCTCAGGATACACACTGTGGAAAATATGCTGAGGCTGGAAAGGGAAGGGGAAAGGCAACTTGAACGTGATGGGGAACTCGAGAGACTTCAGAAGGGGTATCTCTGACGTGATGAGAGCAGCAGCACAAACTTGTGGATCAAGTGCAAGACACAAATGCTGAACAGAAAAGCTCTCACTTTCAGGAGAGAGAATGCATTAGAAGAAAAGTCCTCGATGTAGCCTTTCAGACTTAATGTTCTGCAGAACAAAACAGAGGCCCAACAGCTACCATGCACAGCAGTAACAGGCAGTGAAAATCAGTGACCTCACAGGACGAAAGGACACTCGCCTCTCTCATTTTTTATATTTAGTGCTATAAAACTAAAGACTAAAGCATGTGACAAATCTCTCACTTCATTTTACTGAGACCGTATTGACATTACCAACACTGTTCAGATCGAGCAAGAAAACAAGTCATGACCTGGCCACTCCTTTGCGAGGGACAATGCCCAGAGATGGTATCTGACCTGACCAACATGATGACTTCAAAAATGCCTTTACAGGAATTACTGATCCCATGGAGAGATTTTTACAGCATGCTTTGACTTGTTGTTTTGCTTGATATTTTCACTTTGCCCTCAGCCTAGGCTGTGAACAGTGGACTGTTTCACGTGCGCTTCGCACTCCAGAGATGACGTCCTTCCTTCTTCTATGCTAAGATGATTCCGGACGAATTCTTCATGCAGGGCTCCATCCAGCTTCCCTTTGAATTCCCCGAAGGCCAGGCCTTAACCACTTGCCACGGAGCCTGGTGTTCCAGAAGCATGGCAAAAATTCAGCAGCTTTTAAAAAAATCTTTTTCTTTTAGACCAAAGTTTCTCTATTTGGGTACCTAAAATTAGCTAGCAAAATAAGTGACATTTTATTTAGAGATGCAGAGCTTCCATTGATTTTAATGGATTCAGCATCCCAGAAAAGTAGGCCACTTATTTATGTTCCTACATAAGCATTTGCATGCCTAAATTGAAGGAGCCAAGTTTGTAAATGATGACCTTATGTTTTAAAAATCATGAGACAACTCTGCACGCCTCAGTCTGTTATTCCCTTTATTTCTGTCAGCAAGTCTCATCTGAGAGGTAGATTTAAGCTGTAAAATGTACCTTTAAAGTTTCTTGCAATAAGGTCTCCTCTATTTAGCAAAACACTTAGGCACAAGCTTAATGTCTGCCTGAAGAGAAGCACTTCAGTGAATCAAGGCTAATAGCTTTCTCATACCCCTTCGGTTGAGATGGGGAACGAATCTCTGTCTCCCCACAGAAAATTTCTGATCCTCATGGGAATAGCTCAGCAGCCTTGAAGACTGTTTCTGCCTCATCACTTTACCCTAGGAACATACTATAACATCTTACAGTACTTAGTTCTTCAAAGCACAGCAAGCTAAACAACGCTGAAAAAACCGCTTCACATCCTGCAGCGATCTGCGACTTGGGCAGGGCTGCGGGGGCACGGGCACCAGCGCCGTGGGGTGGAGGGAGGGAAAGGGGGCACCGAGAAGCAGCAAGACGTTGAGCAAGAGATGTTCCTGGGGAGGGCAGCTGTAGAGCGGTGAGGCACGATCCTTTTGCTAATGCACGCGAGAGGAACTCCTCAACCTGCTATTTATCTTGCAACTTATCTATTTTAATCTTGTGCAACTGAATGACTATCAATGGACTGCCATTTGGCTGATTAAGGAAACAGCTGTATAATTTAGCTCTGATTGTTTAAAGCACTTGGCAGGAAACAATAGATAAAAACTGACAGGACTTTTGCAGTTAACAATACAAACTAATGAAGTGAAATACTGCTCAGAGAAATATTGTGACGGGTATCCACAGATTCAAATGAAGAAAAAGAAGTGGCAGGGTAGATTCTGCACTGCAGTCCTTCAGTCTTGACTTTGAAGAAAAGTCATCAGATCTTCCTTCTCTCTGTCGACTCTTCTGTCACGCTGGTTTGGTTGCAAAGTACTGTGTGCAAGTTTGTAAAATTACACTAGTTTAAAAAATTCCCAGAGAGGAGCCAGAAATGAGCTTAGCTCAGACGTGCCACGCTTTTGCATTCCCGCAGCAGTTACCAGCAGGAGTTCACCTGTGGAGTGACATGAACCACTGAAGGGAAGCGATGGGGGAAACCCCTGAACCCGGACGAATACACAGGCAGCGCCAAGCTTCCAGCATGAGCACTTGCGTGCAGGTGTGTTCACAGCGACAGTGCTACAGGAACTCAGCACGGAGCCAGCACGGGCGTGGAGGGCTCCAGCTGTCCAACTGACTCCTAAAGACAATTGCTGGATGTTGAACTTCGGTAGAAAGAGTTACTGCTGCTGCAGACAGCTACAGGCACTTTTATTTTCCTTTATCTTACGAATTGCAGCACAGAGGCTGATTATTCAAAGCAGACTCCACTGACAGCTTCTTGAAGCAGGGGGCACACAAACACACAGATGGCAGCTGTAGTTTTCCCCTGTGCATGGCATATCCCAATTCCCAAGTGTGTTTAACTGGACAATTAGTGCAATTTGTTAAGCAGGCAGAAGGCAGTGAGGTGGAGCACACCGTGCTGTGCATGCAGAGGGTGTTGGTACAGAGAACCCCTCATCTTTGTGTCTTCAGAACGGAGGATGCCGCAGAGAGGCAGCAGCCAACCTGCCCTGACCATGAGTACAGTTTACAGGACATATTGGTTTGATTATTTGTGGTTTCACCCACTGGCTCAGCTCAAATGACTTTGGAGTCCCCAAAGAAACTAATGATCAAAAGCACTGTTGGGGAGGATTTCCCTGTTGTACATCTTACTGTAGGCACAATAAGATTGTCTTGGTGTGCTGCGAGGAGGTTCTACACACAGAAGTAGGGTCAGTAAGTTGATACATACTGTTGACTGTGACACAGTCATTGGTAATCCCTAACACACAGTGGTATTGCTGGCTGTTTGGCCACCCTCCGTGCTGCCAGCCTCCATTCTGCCTTGACCACAGTGGGGAGAGACATAAGGGTGCAGCTCTCCCAAAAAATCATGTCCAAGCAGAGCATCTGAACTTTGAGGGAAGTTAAACACTATTAACTAATTTGGTTTCCATGGTGAAGGACTGCAAATTTTCACTTACCCTAGCGAGAATGGGAAATTTTCATTTTCTGGCCCCAGGTAAAAGCATAAGGAAAATTACATCTGGTTGGGAGTGGAGACAACTTACTTATAGAAAACTGAAAAAACAGTTAAGCAGGGAAGTGGTATGAGTATAGGAGAGTGCTGCCTGAGTAAAACCCAGTGTAATGCACCCTGGCCAAATTTTTGTTATTACCTGTCCAACTTTTTCATACAACTCAATAAAGAACACCCGGACGCACAGTGGGGAATGTGCTCCAGCAGCTCCGAGGAAACAAGCAGGCAAATCCCTCGAAAGGCATGAGAATGGAGAGCCAGCACAAGCCCCGTGCAGGGCTCAAAGCCCACTTAAACCCACTGCTGACCCCTTCCTCCCATCCCCTCAGTCCCACTGGGCAGATCCACCAGATCCGTGGCCACACACGAGCCCTCTGCACAGGAGTGAGTTGATCTGCTCTGAACAAACCTAGAGAGGGAACACTTTTAAAAGCATCTGTATCTGCTTCTAGCAATCCCTTCCAGCATCAGGATGCTGCATTCCTCCATACTGCAAGCTAAAGCTGTTCAAGTGAACATGAGACGTGCCAGACTCCGTATTTCTAATGGGAGCTGACACCGCCAGCACTGAAAATCGATGGGAAGGAGCCTCAGAGAAGGAGACAAATTAAAAACCATAACTGACACTGGCAAATAGCTTATAAGATTTAAAAAAACAAAAACTTAACCCATCCTCATCCCAAAAATAAAACACACAAAAAATTCTTTCCTTTTCTACAAGTCAGAGTTAATTTAAAAACAAGGAAATACTCTAAAGGTCACATGGATCTTTCGCATGTATCCATATACCTGAAAGCCAAGGCACTGTTTTCAAATTCCACTTGAATTTTTAAAGTTTACAGATGTTTCTGAGCTCATTAAACTCAAACAGGGGCAGGTGGATCAGTTCCAGCCGCCAAAGGAGAAACATCTCACTTCTGCCGCAGAGGCAGGTGTGGTGTGGGGCTGGTACAGCCCGGCCCCACAGGAGGACCCCACTACTTTAAAATTTGCTGCATTGTACAAATGTTCTCGCCAGGGAACGTCACCGGAATTGTCTTTCAGCGTATTGTTCTCTCAGGGTTAAATATAACTTATGTACTGTTCACAGAAGAAAACTATTCTTTGTGTGAGAAAATGCGTAGCAGGCTNAGGGAGGAAAGAAATAAAATCATGGCTTTTGACTAGTGAAAACTCAAAGCATGTCAAGGTTATAAAATATGATTATATGAAAATGAGGGATGTTGTTAGCATTGATATGAATCAGGGCAGGTTCTGGAAAGCTGAACAACTGTTACAGCAGGTACAGCACGCACTGCCTTTCCAGCCTACCTCGTACCTGCTTATATGAACTCCAGCATCCCACAGGGGATTCCCTTCAGTCTCAGCCGGTGCTGCCCTGTCACCCGTTCTGAGCGCTGGCACACCGCGGCTGTGCGAGTGAGACCGTCCTGTTACTCGAGCCAAGGCTGGTGTTGCAGGAGAGCAACTCTCTGAAACAAAGTGTTTGAAGACTGCAAACAACCTGGATGTTCAGTTTGGTGAATCGCAGCTTGCGGCAGCCCATAAAGACCTCCGTGTCTATTGTGACTATGATTAATCTCTCAGATACATCCCCAAAATCAAAGTTTCAAAGGCCCCTGGCTGCATCCAAGCTGTGACAGTACTCCTGGGTCACTGGGGTATTAATGCTTCAAACTTGATGCTCCTGAAGTCAATGACAAAGCTCTCATTGATTCGAAGGGTAAAGGAACAGACTGCAAAAGGCATGGACGTAGCTTGAGTTTCCTGGCTGAATTGTGCCGCCAGCTGCTTTGCTGTCATGAAGGGGGACTGTCCATCACTCTGGGAATACCAGAGGCTGTTTACTGGAAAGGAGCTCAGCAGCTGGGAGGGATCAGGGGCACTTGGGTTTCTACACTGATGTGCAAAAGCAGTAGCAGTAGTAACAGACTGTGAGTGGGTACAAAGGGAAAATGTCAGTATATGCTTCCTCTGAGCAGACCTGTGCCTTCTGTTGTGTCAGCCCATCACCCTTCACCAGTTTGGTAAACACTCGGGATGCACAAAGGGAGGGTTGAGAGCAGCCCTGTGGTGTGAAGGTGGCTGCAATGGGTGAAGGCACTTTGCCATGTCAGGCAGTGGGGTCGTGGCAGATGCTAGACAGTGGCTGGTAAGAGTTAAGCTGGAGGCCCCAGCTACAAGGAAGGACAAGTAGCCACAGAAGCCACAGTCAGTGTTAACCTTCTCTCAGTGTTGCAGGCTGAGAGAAAGGCCAAGGGATGTATGTGACCAAGCTCTACTGTGATTTCCCCAGGGGAGCTCAGAAATGTGGGGTTTTTTGTGTTGTTCCCAATTTAATCCCTGCCAAGTAATTTTTTTTTTTAAAGTTCATAAAAATATATCCCCATATGACAAGGAAGACCAAATTACACAAAGTTAACCCCAGAGTCTGTCTAATGAATGCATTATCTTCCCAATAACTTAGTATAAGCGCAGAGTTTCGTTGCAGTCATCATAACAGAATCTGTCACTACTGTGTCCTCTGGATGTCATTAATAAATAATAAATGAAACCACTCAGAAAGAGGGAGAAAAAAACCAGAGTCTCGGAAAGAGAACTTTTGGAGCGGGCATCTCCCATTCCAAGGCTGGTTCCTCACTGCCTAATTCCTCTGGTATCACCATAACTGCTCTCAGGTCGCAAATAGATGGAATTTTTTCCTTATCTCCTGCTGCAATCCACAATCTTTTTGGAGCTTTTGGAGCACATTGAGAGGCCAGTAGCAGTGACAGGCATGAAAGGAAAAGTCAAACAGGACAAGCTCTGGGGAATGCCAGCCTCAAGGTGTCACGGGGAGAGGTAGAAAGAGCAGACGAACCTGCAAGCACAGGCAGCGCCTGCTGGCTGCTCCGAGGTGGGCAAAACAGGCAGCAAAGCCCAGGCCCGGCTGCCTGCGGGCAGTGGCACCAGGCACCCCAACAGAACGGCAATAAAAGCAACTGCGTTCCAGTGACAGCACCAACATTTGCCAGAGAAGGTCAATATATTTTTGCTGTCAGCTCTTGGGAGGTTTCTTTTAACATGGTTTAATTGGGTTTTAGCACTGGCGAAAGCCCTGGAGAGAGATAACTTGTGCTTAGTCACAGAAGAGTTATGAGCACTGACAATGGTTATGTCCCTCTTTGCACAGTCAACGTACGATCCAGTTCTCTCCTCCCTCTCTGCAGTTTGGCCTGGCTAGATCCAGGAGCCAATCCTCCCTTTTCTTTTTCTCTTTTGTTCAATACACAGTATTATCCATCCCAAAAGTTCCTCTTCTTTCGCACTGTAAATAGCAGGTGAGACAGGCCAGTGGTATCCCCAGTTGGTGGCACAGGAAAGCTACTGGTCCTGAAGAAACTGCCTGGATCTGCCTGTCCTCCTTCCTCCCTCATGGGCATTCACAACTTGGCCTGACCAGAGACGTCTCATTCTCTCCCCTCCACCCCTCCGCATCTCTAATGGACACAGCATGTACTCTAGCTCTCCGAAACCACGCTAATTTAAACCATCTTCCCATGAGTGTGGGGCTTGGAGGACAAGTTTTGACCCCCACCCTGCCTGCACTGCTCTTAGAATCATTGAATCATAGAACCATCCAGGTTGGAAAAGACCTTTAAGATCGTCAGGTCCAACCGTTAACCCAGCACTGCCAAGCCCACCACTAAACCATGTCCCTAAGCACCACGTCTACACGTCTTTTAAATACCCCCAGGGATGGTGACTCAACCACTTCCTGGGCAGCCTGGTCCAGTGCTTGACAACCCTTCCAGTGAAGTAATATTTCCTAATCTCCAATCTAAACCTCCCTGACGCAGCTTGAGGCCGTTTCCTCTCATCCCATCACTTGTTACTTGGGAGAAGAGACCAGCACCCCCCTCCCCACAGCCTCCTCTCAGGCAGCTGCAGAGAGCGATGAGGGCTCCCTTCAGCCTCCTCTTCTCCAGGCTGAGCCCCCCCAGCTCCCTCAGCCGCTCCCCAGCACACTTGTGCTCCAGCCCCTTCCCCAGCTCCGCTGCCCTTCAGCTTATCCCGCCCTGAGCTGTAGGGAAGTGCTGCACCCCAGGTAACTCCACCGACATCTTAAGGAGTAAATAAATAACAGGCATTCAGTTGTTTCCACAGATTCCTCTCCTAACCCCTGCTCTTTCTCAGATGCTTTATAGTCACCCTGACTCGCAATTATCAGAAAGAAGGAAAGAATGAAAATAAGCAGCAAGAGGAATTCCTTTTTTATAAAGACAAGCGATAAACTATTCTCAAAAGAGCTTCTTGGATATTAACTAGAAAAGAAAAAAAATTCCAAACCCAAAATACAGGCAAGTCAAACACACCCTGTCAATTGGAGAAAAATGTCCTCATCATCCTTTACCAAGTTCATATTTTCCCCTTGTGTGCCAAGCCAGCTAGAGCGCAGTGAGGGAGAGTGAGGTGCTTTTCATTTCCTGAACACTTCTTAAACTACAGAAGATTGAAATTTGCCCCCAAACACAGCTTCAACCATTTCTCTGCCTCTCTGTGAGAACCTCAGTCTGTGGGAGCTTCGATGCGGCCATTTTCCTTGTTTTATCAAGTATTATTCTTGAGAAATGCGCGGCCCCACATGCAGCAACAAAAGGCTTATTTTCACCCCCCTACATATATTGGTCAATGAATTTCTTTGGTTTAGTGTAGCCTGAGATGGGATTTCAAAATGTGTCAGACCTTTCCAAGATCCTGTTCCTGTTCCCACTCCCTACCCCACCCTTTGCTCTTCAGAGCGATCCTTTGGGGAGGCTGAAACCAAAATCTATTTCCTTGCCAGAGAGTTTTCCTTTTCACCACCTACACTTCCACTTGCGCTCGTACGAGGCCCCTGGAGCGCACTGTTGCTGGCACTCATTCCCGCGTAGCAAATGTACCTTGTTTGATTGGGACTAAGAGCGGAAGAAATCTGCTTCGCATCTCTGAGTTTGGGTTGCAGGAAGGGTATTATTTCTTAGGGGATGAGTCTGTTTATTGGCTGGGGATATTTCTAGTGCATTTATTTTTTGTTGTTGTGAATTTGGATTAGAGGCATCTCCTTCCTCCTGACAGTTTCTGGCAGCATGCTGTAAAAATATGATTAATTAAAGTGTGACTATGAATCCACTCAGAGGCTTAGACTTTTCCTCCTCTAACATTAAACAGAGAAAGGGCCATTTAACAAAGTTCAGATCTTGAAGCAGATTTCAAAGTACACTGCAATTTAGCTCAGCATGACTAGGAGGTTCAACCTTCAACATTTAAAAGCTATGAGCCCTTGGAGAGAAGACACTTCTGCTTCTGGTTCAATCCCAAGTATAGGAATAAATAAATAAGAGATAAATAACCAAGCCACACTCAAAAAGGACTTCAGCAGCACAGCAGAAATACACTGGTCACCTGAGAGGCTCGTTCTTAGCCTATGTGACATTTTTACCTTTGTGGACAGTTCAACCATAGAATACAGGCAGTCCTGTTGCACTGAGATTTTAAATTAAAACAACACATTCTGGCTCTTGCTCTGCAAGAAGCCACTGGAAATCCTGGAAGACCTTCAAAAATGAGCAGTATAGCATTTGAAAAAGAGCACAACTTTACTAAATTGAAAAATTTGAATTTCCTAACGTGGACTTAAAAGGTACTACTGAATCTTTAATGACTGCAATATAGAGATGGCTCAATCTGAGAAGGGCTGAAGGTCTTCCTTTGAAGAAGTCAAACTTAAAAAAAAAGTAAGAAAAATGTCTGCTACATTCCAAGGTCACAAAGGGTTTCATGAAACTCTGTATCCCTCCCAACTCTGACTTCCTAAATGATAGTCACTTGTTAATCCAGAGCACCTACTTGAAACTGAACGTAATTAGCTGGGGAAAGGAAAAACATGCCAGACTAAAAAGGTATTTCTATAACAAGAGGTTGTGAGGAGCAATGTGCTGCAGATACAGATAGGAAATGGGCTATTTATTTATTTCAAGAGCAGAGAATTCTTATTCATTAAATGTTACTTTTAAGTGTGACATGTTTTAAGCGGTTTGGTATTCTACAGCCTTCTGACTGACTGATAGCTTGGAGGGAAGGATCAAGAATGGGAAGCACGGGCCTTGTTACTTAGCGGTATCTGTAGGGTCAGTCACCAGACCACTTTTCCAAGGCAGCTCTCATACTATTTACTTCCCATGTCCAGTACCATCTTCAGTCCCCACAGTCAGTTCTTCTGTCTGCACCACGTTTTGGATCACCACCCAGGTACTCCACTAGTGAACAATTTTCTCCTGAGAGCCTTAATGAACAGAGCAAACCTCTGGTTTGAATGCTGAGTATTGTAGGAGATGACCTGCTAGACAAAATGTCCCATTTTGACACGTCCAGGCCACGAGGAGTCTCCAGCACACACAAGGCTCAGAGGTTTTAAAAATAGCAGTTGAGCTGTATGACACAGCCCAGCGCTGGTGTAATCAATGCACAGCTGCTGCCCAAGCTCTAGAGGCCGGCAGCTCACCACGCTGTACATCCCCTGCCTAAACCCGTGTTCTTGTCAAGCCTACAAGCAAATGTAACATGAAAGAAATAACCATTTGCTTCTTAAAAAAATAAATAAATCAATAATTCTCTGTTGTTAGGCAAGAACACAGGCTATAGTAAAGCGCCTGAACAGATAAACTGTTAGGCAAAGACATAAATTTAGATGGTGCAAGACTAGGAATGTGAATTTAAAATGAAACATTTGAAGTTTGGGTGAGGGTAAAAAATATATAAACCCTTTGAAAAGACAGTCGTTATTAGAGACTATAAATCTGCATGCAAATTTATGTGATTTCTATTGACGTTTTCTTTCTAATTCAGTTTTTATTCATTTTATTGCATGCAGATAAATTCTAGATAAGAGCATTGTGATGTGCAGCAAGCTTAATCCAACAGAAACCCCCTAATATGCAATTTAAGGATCTCAGGTTCATTAATAATCCTAGGAGCATCTTGTTTAATGTAGTTTATTTGGATGGGACTGAGTACATCTGAGCAAGACAGGGTATGGCAGGCATTGCCTGCCCTTTAGAGACACCCTTTTGAGACACCCAGGCACCCTGTAGGGATGGAGCTCCTTTCAAGGGCATTCTCCATCCTCTGTCCATTTACTGGGCAGGTGAAGACTGGACGATCCTAGAAATGTCTGTTTCTCAGAGATTCCAGCATGATCTGTCCTCTCTACAGGCATTTTGATAAGAAAATGAAATTAATATCCAAACATTATCCTTCTCATCAATCCATTGATTCACCTACTGGCAGTTTCAATAATAAATTAGACTAATACGAATTATAGTGTATGCGAACGGATGTCAAATCACAACACGCTATGATCAGATCAGATGGGTGTTTCCTAGAAAAAGAGTATCTATGCATATTTGGTAGAGAAGGTGCATCTGCTCATCCACAACCAAAAAGAGAGAAGTCTCCCGATGCGGCTTGGACACTGTAACTGTTTCATGGGCTAAATCCTGAAAAGAATCAGTTTTACTCTGGGAAACAAATGCGCTTTTTTTCCTTCCTAGTTCTGTGCTCTATTCAACTGCTTCCTCTTCAATAGATCCAACTGTAAGAAAGCCTAAGAATTCCTCAAATTTTGTAGCTTTCAATGTGTTGGTATTGGCACGAGCCAACATTTTGTGGCCATGACCCATCTCTAGTTTTGCCCATGAAAGACAACATCTGAAGCTTATACAAGAGAACCCAAAGTAAAAACCGAAGACCACCACACCTAGCTAACACTTGCTAGAGAACAAAACGCTGCACCCAGGCTAGGACATTCAAACAATATGCACCAACACATTCTCCCACTCTTCCCCCCAGACCTCCCTTTCCCCCATAAATCTCCCTGCTCTCAGAACCTGATTGGGATCCTCAGGTGCTAATGGAAAGCAGAAGAGACCTGGTGCGTGATTGACTCCTCCAGCACATCATCAAGGGCCGTGTCAGTAACGGGAGAGCTTTCACTGCTTCTCCAGGCAGCCTGCTCCAGACTGACACACTGGTGCATGCAGGTACTGTCCTGATGCCTGGATGCCTGCATCTTCCCACCTTGTCCCACGTTTATCTGTCAATTATCCACCCTGAATTCTTTCACCTCCCCACTGTTGACACCCTTTAAATATATGGTTATGAAATTCATCCTCTGTTGTCTCTCAGCCGACCTAGATAACAGAACTGACTGTACTCCACGCTCCGTTCAGCTTCTGAAGAACTTATTCAGACAGAGATGTTTCCCAAACCCTGAATTTGATCCTATCAAGGGGCTATGTTTAGATTGCACATCAGGGCCTCATCAGACGCCATCCCAAAGAGCATCCATCATAGCTTTATTCTACTTTGCTGCCTCCAACCTAGTTTGTTAACCATTCCCAAAAATGAGTATATTTTAATTAGTGTTTTCTGAGAATTGGGATTATTTTCCTTCTAAATGTATTCGTCTGATTATCTCCAGGATGAAATTCATTTGGTTAATTACCATCCTTTTAATTTGTTTAAGACTATGTTTCTGTTTCCTGTGCTGAAACACCTCCTGCTAGCTCTGCTTGCATTTATTCAGTGTCTGACAGACTCCCATTTTGGGGAACAAACAGAAGATTTCCATAAAACACACACCGAACAAAGCCTTGCAGGCAGAGCCTCAGTTCTCACCTAAAGTCCAAGGTAAGAGAGAAAAGTCATTCAAACGTATGCTTTAACTGCTCATGTTTGTTACTGGAAGCCGCGATCCTGTGCCCGTTTGGGTTTCAGCCGCAGCCAGCGCCGGGCGGCGGAGAGCCTCCAGCCGTGGGCAGGGACGGGGACTCTCCTGACATCCACAGAATCACGAGGACTCGTGGCTTGTCCCCGAATGTTCAAAACCCTCCCAGGCAGTGAGACAGGCTTTATGGCAGAGCGGAGCCTTCTAGAGAATACGCAACAAAGACTTCATGGCGGGAAGCCCATCCGCAGCCACCCCGGACCCTCCCTCAGCTGCTCTGGTCCCGCGGGTCCCCAGGTGCCGTCACACCCTAAGGGCGCACATGCAGGTCTCACACAAGGCTGCCCCAAGGGGAGCCTCCACCGGTCTAGTCTCCCATGCCCTTGGCCTCCCCTCTCTGGGCATCCCATGCCATCGGGATCTCCCACACTCTTTGCCTCCACTCATCTCAGCCGCCACCTCCCACCCTGTCTGGGCCTCCCACGCCCTCGCAGTCTCCAGTTGCCTCAGCCTCCACGCTCCTTGGTCCTCCCACACTCTCTGGGCCTCCCGCAGCCTCTCAGCCTCCAGCTCCCCTTCCAATCTGCACACGTCATCCAAGCCATCCTCCTGTCAGACACAATCTTTTATAACATCTCATTCATTTGCCAAAACCCAGCAGTTTTATACCTAATGCCCAGCTTATTCTATCATCATCTTATTACTACCCCAAAAGAGAGGTAGACCAATTCCAATTTCATTATCAAGATCTCAATTCCACTCAATGACGCACATACTGTAAGAAACCTAATGTAATTCTATTCGTTTCCTAAACTCTCTTAAAAAAAACCCCAAAACCAACA
>VZTV01070766.1:5923-20802 GCA_013400875.1 Anhinga rufa | reverse complement strand
AGTTGTCTCATCTTTCAAAATACTGCCTGCATCCTGAAATAAAGTAGGCTGGGGCTGTACAGAAAATAATCCACTGCTTTTGTAATTTAAGTGAGGGCAGGGCAGGGTTGGGGGGAACCTGGGTATAATATTATATTAATGAATCAAAAGAATTTGTACTTTTTCCCCCCTGTGTTAAGCTGTACTTGACTTTCTGTCTTGTGGTTCTCCTTTTTCCTCTCAACCTTTTTGAGCAGAAGGGAGGATACAAAGTAATTTATTTTTGTCTGGATCGAGATAATAGCACAATATTTGCTACTGCTTCCTTTTGCAGAGTGAAAGGTGGTAGTTATTTCTATAAAACACGAAATGTAATGACACAATACATTTCAGCCACTTCTGGGTACAGCAGATCATGATATTTTAATTAGACTCAAATAGATCTGGCATGGAGCGGGCATGTTTGTAGACAGTCATGGTGTTCTGTGCTGAACTACATCTTGATCCATTAAACTTCTCTAAACTTTAAGTTTAAATAAAAAAATAATTCTGCCCTGTGCATACTAACCACTAGAAGAACTTTCAACTTTTGTACTCGCTCACTGCTTCAGTTGACTTTTAATAGTCTTTTCCTCAATATTTTTTGTGTTAGATGGGGAAGGAGCTATCAGAATTCACAATGAGGGGCTTCTGTGCTTTCAGGTTTTATCTTCCCCTCTTCCCTACTCTCCTTCCACTCTTTCCCACCAAAGAGCTTTTATATAAATGGAGTGGTGTTGACTAGGAAACACTTCAGACCTTGAACTATGTTTTATTTTTTAATTAGAACCTACTGATGAGTGAGTGTTTTACTGGTTCTGTTTGTACTCCTCATACATGCTGCTATGTCATCCTTTTGAAAATAAAGGCTGGAGGGTAGTGTTTCTGAAAATTAGATTATCAGGAGATCTTTGTCATGAGTTGCATGTTGAAAGAAGGTAGAGGTTTCAAACGAGCCTGATCAGAAATGCACCATGAAGTGCTTGGACAAGATGCTGAAGCAACCATGGAGCCATTAGGGGTTTATTGCTGAGAAATGGATTATGAGTAATATTTGCTTTTTCCTGGTCTTTCAAACAGTTTATGGCTTTACAGACAGAGGGGAAGCCAAGGCAGCTCCTTAACATTAAGTGCTAGAAAATCCCTGTAACTAATTAGAAGGACTTTAATGATAAATAGGTGAGTAGCAGTGAAGATGATTTGTCATGTTAGATCAGTTGGACTGCCTTTTCTTACAGGGCAAAAATACTGCACTGAATGCAATATGCTGTCTAAAAATATTTGTGGAATATTCTTCCAACAAGCTTGAAAAACACATCAGTAAAATTATTCAAAGATCATGATTATCAAACTGGAGGATGTGGCAAATAGGTGCCAGCTATTTGGAAAGATTTAATGTTTTTCTAAAGCTAGTATGCTGTTTATCTAGTTCACTCCTAGCTGATTGAAACTGAGAGCAAGCCGAACAACTGGATTAAGTTAACCCATCCTGTTTTCCTACTTGTTTTCCTTCTTACATGTGATTCAGATTTATAATGCCAGGGACTGAGCCTTCCCTTTCAAAAAATTTGCTGTGGAGAAGTAGATCAATGCTGAAGAAACGAGTATCACTTAACTACCTGGAATAGAAAACTGTAATCATAACATTTAGTATGCTGTTTAATGTTCAAAAGCCAGACTCATATTAAATACCCCTTCATAGCAAAGATTATTTTCTGTATAGTGGAGTTGTAAACCACACTTGTCTCAGCAGCCATATCAGATTAAGATGCCCCCATTCCTCAGCCTTCCAGTTGTGCCTGTCCTGTACCGCAGCTCGGCAGCAGAGCTGTACTCCCAGAGGAGTGTGAGTGACTGCGCTGTACACCCATCACTGCAGGGAAAAAAAGCCTCCTTGGAAATAACTTTAAAAATGCTTCCTTAATTCAGATTTCTTTCAGTGATTGTATTGGTACAGTTGATATGCAGCAGATTGCATGAAGGTGAAGGAACAAAAGGCTGGAGGTCTTGAAGGAGGGGGGAAGAAAGGAACTTAATCTGATTTAAGTTATTTGCAAGATTTTGTTATGGTTATCTGAGCCAACAAGACAATAATATCCAGGCTCAGTTTCTTACAGCTTTAACCACAAAAGGGCTTTTATTTTAGAACAATATTGCTACTTGTTAGCCTGATTAGCTAGCAGCTCATTGTGTTACACTTCACTGGAAGCTGGAGAAGTCTACGGCTGAGGTATCCCTGCGTCGCTTTCCCTGCTTTCATATTCATCTGTAGGCATTCACTCTTAGCTGCTTTTGGAAAAAAGGATATTGGGCTAAACAGATTTTGGATCTGGACCTGTACAGTGTTTATGGTTCCTTTTTAACAGGTTATTAGCAAGAAACATGTTTAGCTAAATCTTGTGAACTAAAGTAACGGCTAGGACAGGGTATGGACTGGAAACTGCTGATCCAGATGATAAGGTGTATGTCATTGCAATGATTTAGTAAAATGATTATCAAATGGGTTTAATGCCACTTATTATAAACAATGGCTAAAAGATAAAACTGGATGAGAAGTGTGGGTTCACACTTGGGTTTATCCAATAACATTGTATCTTGTAATGGTGAAACAGCAATTTATTTCCAAGTAAATGTAATACTAGCTCTTTTGCATAGCTTTATATCAATTTGTAATGACGTGGTTATAGTTCCAGCTTACTTAAATTTAAGTGTGTTGCTGAGTGTTTAAAAAAAATTGGGGGAGGAACAAAGAGACTAAGGTTAGAAAAACACATCTGAGGGCACGCTTCTTATTTTTCTTGCAATATTTACTAGGGAAAATTATGCGGCTGGTGGAATTTCAAGACTGATTTGAGTAGAAACTCTGTGAGAAAGAAGTTGATATCAGGCTTAGGGGTCCGGGCCAAAGACATGCAGCGTATTATCTTCGCAGAAATATCAAAATGAATTTCTAGTATTTCTATGGCAACATCTTTAAACGTTCACTGTTATTTAGTGAAATGGTTTACCCATGTATAATACATATATCTTGTCATACTTTCAACTGTTTGTTTAAAAAAATAGCATAGTTGCCTAGATAGGAAGTAGGTAGAGAATTTGATTTTTATATTATTTCCCTCCAAAAATTTTGCATATGTAGCATTACTGGAGTATTTTGGGTCCTCATTATTATTGTAGTGTGATTATCATATTTTTCTTTGGATATTTTTAATTTTAGATCTATAACTGATACTACTGCGTGTAGCATCTGCCAGTTTCTCAAGTTAAACTTTTGAAATACTTCGAATCCTTGCCTATTTAAGGGGTGCCTTTATAACATACTGAATGCAACTTCTAATCATTTCAGATAAAACATAAAGCACCTTGAAGAAATGAATCTACTAACAGGATTTCTTTTGAACATCAATTTAAAGAGAGTAATGCACCTCCTGAGCAATTCTGCAAGTGTGGAGCTCTCACCCTGAGCAGGCTGCATGACAAGGAACCCCAAACACCCACCAGATGTGTCAGTGGGGAGCATGCAGGTTTTCACAAGAGTTCCTGCTTTTATTGCATTGAAAATGCAATCACCTTAGGAGTCTTTGCTTCAGAAATCTGAGTTTCACCAGCTGGCATTCTCTGATTTTTTATATTTTTTTCCATCAAAAAATTACTCAGCTAGCTCTCATCAGTGCTGAAGAGGGCTGGAAGAGCCTACAGTGCTATTTATAGCTTGTGTACCTTTCTTATTTAGGAGTAAGAAAACAGTACCTTACCCGCCTTTTAACATAAATGCACACTATTGTTACTTTGATGGAAAGGTCAATGAACTAGAAAGCGTGCTTTTAAAAAAATATTTAACTTGCATAACATTTCCATTTTCTGAGCTTTAATTGTCTCTTATTTTGTCTTGATGCTTATAATGTCAAACATTAACCTTTTAGATAAAAATTTTCCATTGCAGGTGTCTGTCTCCGGTGTATTTTCTGTGCAGCTTGTTTAAATGGTACTGTTTTTCCAAGATTGAGAGCAGGGGAAAAAATGTTTATTCGTTTATGCTTAAATAAAACCACATAGCCAGAAAATTCCAGCTGTCCCTGCCCTGTGCTTTGGAGCAGTGTGGCAGGATCAGTTGGCATTATGTCACGCGTGTTTTCAACTCTCCTGTGAAAGGGAGCTGAAATATGGCTGTTACGAGACTCAGAAAAATTTCACCTATGTGTTCTTAGCAGACGTTTGTTAGAAGTGTCAGCAGATCTGGTTTATTCTGTACATCTCTTCTTTTCTCTGAACTGGTCAAATGGGTACCTTCATTTTGGAGGTGCAGGAAACGCACGTGGCTTTCACATCACTCCTCCTTCTACCATGCCTGAAAGAAGAGAAGTTCTGCCTCCTCCAGTACTGCAGACTGTTTTGTTGGCAACTGGGCAACATGAAGGAAGGAAAAAAACAAACAAGGAGTGTCAGGATGAAGAAGAAACCTGCAGGGGGGATAGTGACACAAAAATAGAGGTAGAAAACAGAATCTGTGAGAGTCAGACCAAGGACTAGGAATAGAGGGAATCATGCTATGCAAAATGAGGAAGAAACACCTAATGATGTCTTAACAACATTAAATTCTACTTAAACCAACCTTTATCTAGATTGCTACTTTTTTTTTTTTTGCATGGTATGCCTTTTAGCATAATATCTAATCCACAGAGGACTGCAGCATCCCTGAGAAGATGCTTTTAGTACTCCTGATCGTTATCCACCTGACTTCACAGCAAAAGGACGCGGATGGAGAGAATCTCAGCTACAAGCTGGTCTTCTGGGCTTACTCTTTGACATTGCCGCTGTCTGCATCAGCCTATCCTGAAGGCTTCTCATCACTGCTATGCATTACTCTTTTCTACGCTGGTTTGCAGTCAGCCCCATTTACCAGCCCCGACAAGGCTAATGAAACACTCATCACTGCAAGCATCGCTGTCTTACACAGTGCTAACACGAGAACTGTCCCCAAATTCCTGCATTTTATTCTGATTAGAAAAACACTGAAGTGGTCTCATTTACATATTGCTGAACAGAACAGATGCTGAAGGTTTCCTGAAAAATCGCTGGGATCTGCATTTCTATTCAGAATACTTCCAGTTTTGTTTAAAATGCCCCGTCACCAGTATCAGAGGTGATACGCAATAGATTTCATTGACCGGTAGGTAGGCTTGCCACAAATTAACACCTTTTGTGATCGTTAGCAAAAAGACTGCACAACCTTCTTTTTGGAAGGAAAATGGGGTTTTCCTTCCAAAACATAATGTAGCAGCTATTACGGATAATAAAACCTCAGCTGTACAAACATACTGTAATTTACTTTGCAAAGGCAGAAATCACTTAGTGATAAGATACTATATAGCTCTGGTATTACATCTATGGCAGGAAGCTTAACAAGAGCACTTTTTCCAGATTGCTAAAGTAACAATTAGTGAGAATAACCCTTTTTTCTTCATCTTTGCTTTAAAGTAAAAAGCAGAAGACATAATCTGTTCAATATAGTGATTTTAAACTAATGTCATTAAACCAGAACAAAAGCATTCTGCAGCCCTTCTGTTTCAATTTAGTTGAAAACAAAGATTTAGTGCAATTGGCTTGAAAAAAAATGAAATAAATACTTCCCCCCTTTTTTTAAAAAAAGAGAAATCCAAACTGCAAGCTTGGGATATATCTCTTTTTTGGGAAAGAGTAAATGAAAGCTTTCCAATACATAGTTTCCTACCCAATGAATTCTAGAAAGAATATCGTTGCCTCCTCTTATTCAGGCTTTGTCAAACTAACTACTGACTTTTCCGATGCTTTTAGCGTTAAGGAGACAGAGCAGGTCAAGAGCATAGAGAACTCAATGTCATGCTTCACTGCGCGTGGGGACAGCGGTGTTTCTGCCGTGTGCAGGCAGCGCGGTGCTGTGTTGGTGTGACAGCCCCCTGCTCCACACCAGAGGAGCAGCCTGGCCGTAAGGGCAGCGGCTGTTAGCGCAGTGATAGGAGCGAGGACTTCTAGCACTGCCAGAACAGGCGGTATTACCACAGCACGATTTATAATCTTGTTATGCCCAAAAGAGCTCAGGTATTTTTAATGCAGCATGAAATGTATTGGACTGTTACTAATAGTGATTTCTGAGAGTAGGCAGAGGAAGAAGAAAATGATAAAATTTAAAATTTATATGTTTATGTTTGTGAAATTTAATTTACTTTCCTACTAGGATTATCTCCTTTTAGTTTCACCCTTGTAAGTGCATAGGCTGCCTGAGCTAGAAAGCTTGAATGGAATTTTCAAATAACAGCAGATCCTAATCTTGGCTTGAAGGAAAGCCTTGGTGTGAGCTGATTTAATGAGATATTTATGTGAGCTGACTGAACCCTAAATTTCCCATTTCATTATTATTTATGGAATCTGTGTCATTCTTCTAAGTCTATAATCTTTTCTAAATTGATGAGGAATATATACTTTAATGAATCTTACCATTTCTTTCTCTTTGATACTCTCTGACTAGATAGAACATTTTCTGTTTAGTAAAACTACCTATAATATGGTTTCAAGGATGGCCATATCGCTAACTTTGCTTGGATCCAAGACATTAAAAGTTAGGATTTACTTATCCTGCAAAAAATGGTATCGCTGAGAAGAGACCAATACCACTGGAGTCCTTGGAAGTCACTTTCCAGGGGCGAGACCAGACTGAACAACAAATTCCTGGTGCAGGGCAGCATGTGCTGTATGTTCGGAATGGGATACTGACATCCCTGTTTAATTTCCAAAACATGAGTTTCTACCCCTGGTTGTGTGGAGGTGGAGAGGGGCTCACAGCAGCTCACAGGCTGCTTCATTTCTCATTGAAATGGATTTCTGAAGAGTAGCAATGGACTTCTGTGGAGAACAGCTGAGAAGACTCCCTTCAAAATCTCAACTTCCTAAATGCTTTTGTGCTTAATTAAAAACTTTGGATTCAAAACTAAATAAATCTGAAAAGAGGTTATCTCTGTTGATTAAACTGCAGTTAATGTTATTTAAAAGACTATTCCAAAAAAACTTCAGGTTCTCACAAACCTCAGTTTTAATTGGCAGTTGCAGTTAAACGACAGCATGAAAATTAAAATACCTGCCTAAACATCTTTTTTATATTTACAACCTTTGAGGAAAAATGTCTTTTTTTTTTTGCTACACCTTGTATAAAAAGACTTTTTTTTTCCAAATTTCTTTCACTGCACTTGTATGATAAACATTAAATCTGGATCAAAGCTCTTCGTAAAAATATTTATCTCAAACCATTTTTTTTAAAAGCTTGTAATATGAGCTCTGGTAGAAGAATATAAAATAGAGCGATACAACTGATGTACTGGTATAAATTTGTTACAGACCAAGGCACAGTATTACTGTAATACTTCTAAAGCTCTAGAAAATAAGATTTATAAATGAAAACAAAGGAATACCTGTAACTACCAGGTGTGGCCAGATATCTCTGTAAGCATATGCTGAGAGAAGAGACTGGTTAGCAAACAGTATTTCCTACATAGAAATGAGAACTTTATCTGATTTTTTTTCTCACATTTCCTTTTTATTTTTAGTAAGATGAATCTAAAATCCTTTAGGTTTTGCCAGTTAGGGGGCCACAACCTGTGCTTATTCTCAATAATGTCAAAGACTTCAACTGTTCATTTTGCGGAGAGTGAATTTCTTTTTCCAATTCATATACTAAACAGAAGGCCTTTTCATATTCAAAAAATAAAATTAGTTTTGATTCCTGAGGTAGCTGTAGGGCTTCAGTTCCACAACAGGGCTTCTGGGCACTAGTTTTGCTTTTTTTGTATATATACATTTTTTTTTAAATTTATCCTATGTTTGCTTAATGTTTGTTTCTGGTCTGCTCCTGTTCCTTATTCTCATTTGCTGTTGGGTGACCTTTGCTTTTTCCCTGTTTAAGAGGGACACAGTAAATTATCGGACAGGATCCAGAGAATCTGGGTGAGAAAACCCACCTTTTTGGCCAGAACGACCTGCTGTCCCGAGTTACGTAAACAGCTGACATTTGATGGGTCCATTGTTACAATGAAGTGGCAAGCTTAGATAACTGAGTAAGTAAATGGTGAGTGTATTGGAGCATAAACGGTATAGTTTCTGGCTCCTATTAGCAGGGTAATCTGCAGTGGGCAATGCCAAGCCAAGCCCCACAACACATTCATTTTTCCTTAGTGCGCCCCAGTGCAAGGCTTCACTCGCCAGAGCCTTCCTGCTTCCGCCAGTTTCTGTTGCAAGGAGTCCCTGCCCAGGCAGGAGTTACTTCACTAACTCTATCAAACTGCTGTTTCTGGCAGAGGAATGGCAGCCGCTAACTGGACTTCCAGTGAGAGACTTTCTTCCGCACTCCTCCTGGCTGCCATTTCTCAGATCACTTCAGTGCACTAACTTGGTTCTCTCATGCTACTTTGCATGGTCAGAGATCACAGTTCCATGCTGTGAAGCACAGAATGATGTTCTTATATTTTCACTGTCTTCAACCACCCACACAGCAGGCAGCTAAACTCTATGCTGTAGGTAGGTGTATGCTCCAGACTCTTGTTTTAGGACAAGACTAAGGCTCTTCCCCTGCCTCTTCCTTGTCCTGCTTCCAGAGGGAATGGGGAGCATGAACTGCGAGGAAGCTACAGTAATTCTCCCTGTCCTTTTCCACAATTGTAACATCTGCTGTGTATCACATGAAGCATTACCTGTCCCACAGTATACCTACAGGAGCAAAGCCAGAAAGGGCTGGAAAGTGCATTTGCTGTAGAAAGCTTTTAAAACCCTGAGACACATACTCATAGAAGAACACAGAAACAGAGAAGACACATAATGCAGAAAGATCAATATGTCCTAAAGTTAAACTGACTGCTGTCTGGATAGTTCATCGTTACAAGCTATTGGATATACACTACCACCTAGAAGAACAGTGAACTGACTTAAGAGAGATACTAACTTAAAAGGTACAGAAATATTAAGCTTTCTCTTTTAAGTAAAATAAAATCTAAATGACAATATAAGTAAGAAACTTTATTCTGATTCCTTATAAACCAGCCATACCTTGCATCTAGAAAAAGGTCAGATTTATTCCATTCCAATATGTGGTAATTTTAATTTAGTAATTTTACAATAATGTATTTCAAGGTAACAAAGCAAATCTGATTTCCCAGAGTGCATTACAATGGATTAATTTACAAAGGATTAATTTTCACTTAGGTCATTCTTACCCTTATGTGTATATACACACATCTGAACACCTAACAGTTTTATTACCTTGAAATCATATTTCCTATCTGGCATGCAAACTAAAATTGTCAACAGTTTTAATAACTATCTTTTTCCCACAGCTGTGACATAACGAGATTATCACCTCAATCCAGAGAAACGAGAATGCATAGTTTTCATGTGTGAAATTTTTATAATAATCACTACTCTTTTGTACAGCTAATATGTGTTTCCTTGTGTCACATTCCAACTTTGGGGTTTTTTTTCCTGTTATGCTCTTGGTCCTAACTCTACTATCCCCATTTACTGTATCTTTATTTATCAGTACAGGTTTTGGTGGCATTTGCTGAATCATGCTGATTTAGTCTGAAACTAAAGGAAGCAATGTCTTAGTCATAAGACACTATATACTCCTGGTATTAAAGCCTATGGGAACAATCCCAATCAGCGTTAAGAACTAAACCCAATTCCCACAACAAATACTGGAGAGCAAAATTCTGCATGAGATGATTTCTCTTGAAGTTTCTTTTCAGATTCAGAGACTAACTCCAGCACATAAAAAGATTTTTAGATCTTGTAATTAAGCTATGATAGATATATCAGATAAAAGAATTCAGAGTAAAGAAATCTATACAAATAGCAGGTGATTCTGGCCCAAACCCAGAAAAAAAGTTCAAAACTTGCACAAATTCATTAAACCATGATTTCAGAATTCTGGTCTCCCAAAGCAAATTGAGCTCCTACAGGATATTATCAACTGTTCCTCTCTTCAGGGGTCCTTGGTTGTCTCTGGTGGTCTTTACGGATGAAGTACCCTAACCCTTTTCATCCATATATGGTTGTGTGTCACCTAAGGACAACTCAAGGCTATTTTCTCTTGCAAACTTTCCTTTGTTTTCTTCCAAAAGGAATGTTTGTCCCTGATTAAATGGATAATGCTGATGACCAAGATATCCCATCTCTAAGATTAGGTTAAATATTAAAACATCAAATGCTACATAAACAATGCTTGATCAAAAAGGAGTCTAGAATCACGCTAATTAAACATAGACAATACCTCTTCTTTCCAAGGGCAGTTGTTCCCTTACATACATAGATTATAAAACTTTGTTGTTCTGGATGATGACAGATGTGGGTGGATTTTTATTGATTGATTCATGCAGGACCACAAATCTTTACTAACTTCTTTCTCTTATGCTTTTGTTGATACAAAAAAATAACCAAACAGTAGATATCCTGACACTTTCTGATACCCTCCTACATATACAAAGTTAGTTCGCCAAGCTGTTAGCTGCAGTCTAGCAGTTTTCCTTCTCTAGGCATCAACAGTCCTGTGCCATCTTCTTCCACTACCCAACGCAATCACCGCAGAACAAAGCTCTGCATAGACATGCCCTCCATGTGCCACTTCCTTCAACACAGGGACAGCTCAGCCTATCAAAACCAGAAGGGCAGCTCTGGGAGGCGTGCAGCGCCTGTGCTGGGCCAGACAGTGAGAACAGACCCTGCTACTGAGGTAAAACCCCTGTGACATAACAGAGCCTACAGGTTCCATGGGCGTTTCTGCCTCTTAATCCTCCTGCCAGCAGCTTCTGGGATCCCCTCCGAGAAGCAGGACGTGCAGGTGGTTTTTCAGAGCCTACAGAATAAGGTCGGTTGAAATTTTGATGTTCAGTGTCTGCAGTTATTGAGAATATTCAGTTCATGCATCCTGCACGCACTGTTCAGTTTAGGTGCAGTAATTAACCTCTGCAATTCAGCCCTGCCATCGCTCAGCGATGAGAGCTGAGCAGAGCAGTCCTCCCCCCAAATAATGAATGTTTAATTTTAATATGTCTTTTATACATTTATTTATAAAAATCTTTCTGTTTGCCATTTGGGAATTTTTTGGTACTTATATGGTGCTTTTGATCCATGTTGTCAAGATTTTTCCCCACGTTCACAGAAATCAGAAATTTGGAAGAACAATGTTGAGAATCTAATTAATGATCCCAGAAAATTAATTTTAAAGAAAAATACAAAATCCTAATCCAAGAGAAGCATGACAGTTGACAGAAGTGAAAGAAGTTTTGTATGTGAAGAAAATATATTTGCATATATTAATGTACATAATATTATATGCCATTCATAAACATTCAAACTTCTTTTTAGTTACACGTGGTAAGCACTAAATAGAGCAATAGCTTCCCACTTCTAGCTCAACAGCTCTTCTGGTCAAATAGAACAAGATTAATGCTCATGATTAATATTCTGAATTCTAAAATCTATTGAATGCACAGGATCCGTAAATCAACTTCAGGAACAGGCAGGGAGTAAAAAAGCTTTTGCATTCTTTCCCTTGCTGCTGTCACAGGACAAGCCAGAAGCTGAAGTAGCCACTTCACAAATGCACAACTATAATATTCTGTGTGCACATGTATACGTTTGCATGTACATCCTTGTCTCTCAGTGTTTGTTCTATTGACTGACTAATAAAGCATACAACATTGAAAATAATGCTTTTTTTTGCTTTGTGATGAAATTATTTTGAAAGTGGCTTTAGAAAAAAAAATCTCCCAAAAAAGTACTGCTGAATAAACCACAATTACATACGCAAATAGGCTGATTACATTTGGCTGCACAGCTGAATGACAAATTGCACTGAAAATGGCTTTTTAAACTTGCAACCACAAGTCTGCCCCCAGGCTGACCCAAGAGTCCTTTAAATTCAGCACAAAGCCATTACTTTCCTATGAAGTGCCATCCATTACAAAACTAAAATCACGTACAATTACAATTACATGCTCATTTAGATGTGCAATTGCTCATTTTTACACGTGCAATATTGATATTGTCTTTCATAAATGTTTTATGCTTTCCTGAACCACACCTAGTAAAGGGAGGAAGTGCAACTGTGTGGCTTTCTGCAATCTGCAGCCTTTAGGAGCACAATATGTTAAAAAAAAGGAAATAATCTCTCTGATTAGTTTGCCAAGTAGAAAACGCCAGTTGGTTTTGGGGTGGGTTTTTTCTACAAATGTGCATTTTGTTCACACAGCAACAAAACCTTTACTGTTTATATTTTGCTATATATAATAAATCTCTCTTGGCTAGACTTGTCATTGGCTCTTTAAATTAATTACCATATATATATCAGGTATTTGAGAGAACACTACATTATCCTCCTGCAATGTAAGAACATAAACAAAAACAAATGAAGCAGAATTTTCCAGTAGGGTAATTACCAGCACCAGGCAAACTGGGAGACAATTGATAAAGTGGAAAAAACATTAGCTTCTGTTTTCATTCCCCAGTCAAAAGTGGGATTCTCTCTCAGCACAGGCAAAGTTGCTTAAGAGAGCAGGCTGCTGGGATCTGCGAAATGGCTGCAGTCCAGCACTCCCTCTGCCTATGCCAGAATGCTGGAAAGCTGGCCTCGCTGCTCCTCCTGGTACTGCCAACTCACGGGCGGCAGCGTGTGAGGTGATAACTGCTCCTGCTGGGATGGTCGGCACCTAAAAAAACAGCCATTACCAGCCCTAATATTCCCATCTTCCCAGCGGGCCCGGGAGCAACAAGCTTTCAAAATAGTTGGCATGCTCCATTTCTTTCCTCTTTCTGCTCCTGCCTGTCTCCTTCCCATATACATTAAAAGCAGTAGCCCAGTCTACAGCCCCTATGAAATATACAAGTGACAGATTTTACTGTTTAATTCATCCTTAGCATATTTAAATCTGCAAAAATACTGGAAGGATATGTAATTCTGCATCACTGTATGTAATACCATTCCGATATGTCAACCACAGAAAGGGCTGTGTTGATATTGTGCAGTTCTGGTTTGCAGCACCTGGCACGCTTCTTTCAAAAACCACAACAGGCCCATGAAAAAACACACCTTTATCTTGGTTGCCCCATTGACTTTCCTGTCAGTCGCTGTTCTGGAGCGGCAGCAGACATTGAATACTTATGTGCACTTACCTATTAACTGATAATTAGTGCTGATTTACTTAAGGGAAATGGTTGACATGAATAGAGGAGTAACTTTTCTATGATAATCTTGCAAGAATAGATGACGGGTCAGAAGAAACATGATTATGTCTGAGTATGAGCTAATTCACTTGGGAGAAATTACTTCAAACCAGACTTTACGTGGCAGCAAGTGGGTTTGAGTATGCCAATGTACTACAAACAGTTCAGGAAACTAACTGGAAGATAGTATGTTTCGAGAGAAGACTATAGGGGCATGTCATCTATGTATTAGTCTCTATTTCAGGGACAGTATTCAACTTTGCATACCTGACTTAAGAAAAATAAAATTCAGAGATTGCAGCAAAGGACCACCACGATGCTTGGTGGAACAAAAAAGTCTTTATATATAACAAACGAGGACTGTAAATCTTTAAATTGGGTATTAATAATTAAATACCTATTATTTAAGTACTTGCTATTTATATAATTAAGTTACATACTTGATGTTACCCACCTATTCTGAACCTCTGGAGTCAGAGTTCATAGGTGCTATGAAATAGTAAAAAAAAAACAAAACCAACAAAAATATTTAACAAAAAGAGTTAAAGCCTTTTCATTGACATTGTGTAATATAAGTAAGGTGACTACCTGGAATCTAGCAAATTAACATAAGGGAATTCTAGTCTGCCCCTCTGGGAGTTAGCAGGGCTTATCCATTGTTATTGGTGATTACATGTTGTAAGAAAAAAAACATTTTAATTTCCAAAACACAGAGGATGCCATCACTTACATAAATGAAAAGCCGGTGGCCATGCTCTGGTCCCTCCTACCCGTGTGACTGGCCGCTGCCGTTGGGCAGGTTGGCTCGGGCTGTTTTCTGATTCACAAACCGCACCTGACAGCTTTCCCAGGCCCCTGGATTTTCCTCTTTTCTGGATGAGTCTAGTTGTGGAGGCCTTGTTTCTGTGTTCAAAAGTCACTTATTTTCTCCTAATTTCCACTGTAAGGCCCTGACAAAACACAGCTGGTTTGTAGGACAGAGTAGTAATTCTAACGATAAATAGACTTAATTTCTGAAAGAGAGGGGAAATCTCATTAACTTCCAACAAAGGTAGGGAAGGAAGAGTATGTGGAGAACTGC
The DNA here is from genome assembly GCA_013400875.1 of Anhinga rufa. NCBI lineage: Eukaryota > Metazoa > Chordata > Aves > Suliformes > Anhingidae > Anhinga > Anhinga rufa. The sequence continues at coordinate 6,461 of VZTV01070766.1, read as the reverse complement.
TTTCTGTTCAGCCAGTAAAACACCCAGACACAAGCTGACTCTGAAATTGCACTTTTTTGTGGGGATTGCAGTGACTGAGATCAGAAATCACACTCGGAGTAAGAGCCCGGGCCGTACTGCGCCCCCCACACCGACCCCAGGCTTCTCCCTCACGCCGAGGGCAGGCGCTCTGCCCCTGGCTCACAGCAGGGCTTACGGCTGGTTTCACGCTGGTGGTGCACCAGCTGCAATAAGGTAACATACACTTTAAATAGTAAAGAACAATATTTATTAAAAAAAAACAAATCCGCAAAAAACATAACCACAAAGCACTCGGAAACCTGAAACGGCAAAACTTCGAAGGCAAGCGGAGAAAGAGGCAACTGGCGCTTACTTCCCAAACGCCGGCAGCTTTACTGCCGGTCTCTCTCAGCCCTGACGGCAGGGGGAGCGCCTGGGCAGGGCCGGCAGGACCCCCCGCGCCCCTTCGCGCCCTGCCAGCCCACCCCGCTCCGCACAACGCCGCAGGGGCTACAGCCGCCCCGCACCCGCCCGCGCC